>CM076580.1:1308277967-1308479967 GCA_034641835.2 Pinus albicaulis
GCCTCAATGTTTTATTCTATTGAGATAAGTTAGGGAATACATCTCCTGCTCCCTAAGAAGTTCTTAGCTTGTCCATTTCTTGAATGGTTTAGATCAGTTAGTGTCAAGTATGATTTATGGCTAGCCTTGCATATTGTTGCCACTGAAATACTCTGTTCTTGGAATCATCTCTTTAAAAGCATCTTTGCCTAGGTTTATCAAAGAAGTCTGTTTCAATCATGCTCTTTGCCTTTAATTAGCTAAATTTGTTTCAAGGAACCTTCATAGTTGTAACTTTAGATGTTCATGGTTTTCTCTCCTTCTATGGTTATAGCTACTTGTGCATCTTAAATGTTTTTCTGCTCTTAATGATGAAATCTATGAAAAATAAATAAGTTTCTTGCCTTTCTATGTTTCATCTAAATGTTTGTCTTGGTTGATTATCTATTTTCAGTTTGACATCAAATGGAGTAGGTTTTTCTTATGCCTTTGATTCTCTATCTATGCTCATAAATATTCTAACTCTCTCAGTTTACAAGTACATAAAGGATTCAGTTTTTTCCCTTTATTAGCTTACTGTTCTCAAGCTTAATGTTCACCTCATGACCCTTCACAACCTTAAAAGATCCACCAACCAAGTTAAAATTTCCTTGAAAATTCTCTTGAAACCATTGATGAACTCATCATGACCTTGTTAGACTCCATTTCCCAATGAATTAACAATTTTCCTTTTTTTCTATCTAAATCTATCTAAGCATCATACCCAACCAAAAACAATCAAAATACCCTGCACTTAACATCTAGCCTAAAATCAACCCAAATTAGCAAACAAGTTCACATCTTTGCACCTACTAGAGAGATCCCTCTCTAAATCTAGGAAGGCTAGGTCCTTGGATTCCAAAGCTTGGTTTGATGTTACCCCTGTCCATTTGTATCTCAATCAATCTAGCAAATTATGGGGACCTAAAATAATGGCGATCACGGTGGGACCGATTTCATAGTAGCCTGACAAAATCTTACAGACTCATATACATCCCTAGTTTGACTTAAAAAATCAACTCATAGCCGAGAGTAGAAACTAATTGCTTCACCATCCTAGCAAGATGATGACTCAGCTAGAGGATACTCATTGAAACCTTAAGGCTGCATAAAAAAACTAAAAAGCCCAAAAGTACTCCCTAGATTGATTTTTATCAAAAAATTGGTGGTGGACCATTGTATACATATCCTTAAAATTTCAAAAAGCATCCACCTGGCGACTCCACTAGCCTCCAGTAAACCTTTTTTTATCTCACTGCTCCCATAGGATTTTTTAGGATTGTGTCAAAAAAATCCAAATCAGTTTTTAAGGCCTAGTTATACCTTGTGTGAGTAAAGAGATCTGGCTTCACGAAGGATCAATACCAGATCACACTCAGACCCAAACCCTCCTACCATAGTTGATGACCCAGAAAATATTTTGTGGCAAAATTCTAAAGCTGGAAACTCACCCACTGTTAGGACCATTCATAGAGCAAGTTCTGTACCAAAACACCTTACAATTTCACAAGATCCTCAGTTTGACTTGCACCATACCAAGAATCTATTCAAGACCAAGTCACAAATTAGAGCTAACCAAACTGACCTTGACCCCATAGATTTGTAGCAGAGCTCCAATAGAGAAGCTTCTCCTTCCACTCCACATAACTTTCAGCTTCTCCATCACTTCAGCCCTTTTCATCTCAAATCCACTCAGAATCAGTTCTCTGGTCCAAGTACCTCAGCTACACCCATTCATACCACCGCTATGCAAACCACCCCACTCCATCCTACTCCACCTCTCACAAATCCTCCCCTTGTAAATCAGCCCTTATTTCCTTTTCCTCGCATCATGGTAGCCTAGAATGCTCCACTGGCTCTACAACAACCACTATTACCTTTGCCAAAGACTATAAGTCCAAGATCGCTCACTTCTTAGGGACTGAATCCATCACTTCTTGGAAGCATGTAGATAGAATTAGTGATGCTTTTGACTACATGGAGATAGAATAAGAAACCATAAAGATGAGGATTTTTTCTCAAAGCCTAGTGGGAGAACCCAAGAAATGGTTTAAAGACTTACCTCCCAAAAACATACGTGATCTCCTTACCCTCTACCAAACCTTTGTAAAAAATGGGAAATCAATAAAAAACCCCTTCAAATTCTTTCTGAGTATAACAATCTTAAAATGAATTCAGGAGAAAGTGTTCATGACTACTCCACTAGGTTTGACAATGTTTACAATGCCCTCCCACCTCACATAAAACATCCCTAAGGCTTAGCCATAGTAAAATATCGTGAAGGCTTTGATGATGATATGGCTTATCAACTAAGGGAGAGAGATTACCTAACTCTAGAAGACATGCAAAAAGGGGGTATGAGTGTAGAGGCCAATTTAATTGAGAAAAGGGATAGGATGAGATCAGAAAAAAGGGTGACTTATAAATATGACACAACTCCTACAACCTCCTCTGCTGACACCAAACTTGACTCCATAGTTAGGACAATGGAGAGGATGATGGAAAAAAATAGTTTAAATGAGAGAAAACCTCCTAGGGAAAATCAAGCCAATCTTCAAAACAGGAATAGGAGTCAAAATTTTAGGAGAGACCCTCCTCAAGTCAGACAAAGAGAGAGTGACCAACAAATCATACCTCCTTTCAAATACAAATATGTAGATGAAGATGAAAGAGAGCCTAAACAGTTGCAAGAAGACCATGTAAATGTCATACGTTCGGATGGTGAGGACAACACCTTCCTTACCGAAGAAGAACAAAGGATGTTTTCTTCAAAACCAAATGAGAAATCATATGAATATTATGAATACTATAGACTAGGATTTGAGAATGCCATTATGTAATTCCATAGGAAATATGACCTTAGGAGCAAAAAGAATCAAGATGTTCCTAAAACAAATCATCCAAACATTGTTTTAAGAAAGACCTCTGAAGATATTCCTAAAATTACAACAAAAACCACAAATACTATGGCCAAAAAAGCTGACCTAAACAAACCAAAGACAAGCCAACCTACTAATGATTCAAATTTCCCTAGTACTTCAATTAGTAGCCCTGAAAAAACATTGTTTTCCAAACCATCAAACTAGAATCAACAAATCAAAAATGTAGAAAAGTTCATGGCTAATAAAGTTGATGTAAATACAATGAAGATACCTACGCCTTTCAGCTTTGAGGGGGAAATTGCTAAAATCAAGATAACCATACCCCTCACTGAGTTGGTAGCCCAAGAGGTATATAGATCCCATATTTTCAAAGTGTTATATATAGGGAATGATACCAACACATTAAACTTAACTGACGATAAACCAAAGTTATTTTTTGGTCCTAAAGTAGAGGAAAAATGACAGGAAGGAGTTATCCATCCTTTCTATGTAAGTATGAACATACATTACAAAATTTTGCATAATGCTATGTTAGACTCTGGTGCCTCACACAACCTCATGCCAAAGGTTGTGATGGAGAGATTGGGCTTAGAAATCACAAAGCCCTACAAAGACTTGTACTCTTTTGATTCCAGTAGGGTCAAGTTTCTAGGCCTAATCAAAGATCTGTGTGTCAATCTGGCACAAATCCCCGCTAAGAGTCTAGTCATGGATATATTTGTGGCTGAAATCCCCCCAAAGTATGTCATTCTTTTATCTAGATCATGGGGGGCCAAAATCCAGGGAAGCCTTCAAATGAACATGAATTATTCCACCATCCCAGTCTTCAATCAAACAAGGAGACTATACCGGGAATCCCACATGAAATACATGGTGAGTAACATAGATAGGCCAAATAACACACTGGTTTATTCCATTCACTCAGACCTTGATTCCTTCATCCTGTACAATGAAAATGACATAAATGAACAAGTCGATGACAAAGAGAGAGAACTAAGCCCATCAGAAAAACCAAGTCAATCCTGTAACCAAGAAAATGACACCTAAAACTCTAGCAGCCCCGAAGTGCAAAACATTGACAAAACAGAAATTGACACCCTTTGGCATATAAGCTTTGATGGCTCCTATGGTAAGGCTGGCTCATGAGTAGGGTTTTGGATCCACAACACAAATAAAGGCCATTCATATAGGCTAGATTTCCATTGCACCAATAACGTTGCAGAATATGAAGCTCTCCTTATTGGTTTATGTAATGTTCCCAATTTTAGCCTCAAGATAAAATGGAACATTATAGTGGCATATTTTTATTTTGTTTAATAAAATGGCTAAGGATACCCCTTGACCTCTTTTGATGGAAAATAACACTCCTTGTGTGAAAGGAGAAATAATGTAGCAGCTGAAATAAACACCTAATGGTGTGAATATGATGAGGATCACCTTGAGTTGGCCATCTTTGACCAAGTCAACAGTGTTGCCTTAGAGGGGTGGCTTGCATTAGAATATAACACATATTTTGGAGGGAAAGCATTCAAAAGTGAAGGAAAACCCTAATTGTGGGACAGTTCATTTTCTTTATAAGAACGAAGGAGAAGCTCATTTGGTTCATGCTTTGATTCAGAAATTTTGTAGTGAGGTCAAGGACTTGCACATTCGGGTTGTTTAGCAGGAGTGCAGTGCTGTTGAGCACTGGAGGTGTTCCCGGGAGGGGATCCCCCACCTCTTCCTCATGGGAGGAGAGGATTTTAGTTGCATTTCCTCATTCTGGCATTTGTCCAAGCTCACTCCTTCAGTTACAGCATTATTTCTGTAGCAGAATGGTGCTGTGTAGCTGGGGTAGCAGCTTAGGAACTCATTGAGTCTTTCCCTACTTGTTTTTTAGTGGAGGAGGGAATTCTTCATGGGAAGAGCTGTAGAGAGGGTTCTTGGACTTCATTTTATATTTGTGGCATTAGGCCACTCATTCACCATCTCCCACTGTGTAGTCACTTGGAGAAACTGCGTTATTCCATGAGGGCAGTGTTGAGGGAGATTCGTGTGCTCATCAGGAGGAGTGATTTTTAGTAAAAAGGGATCAGCCCCTTTTCCTTGAGGGAATTATCAGACGAGGGAATCGGCATTTCATATCAGCCACAGCCTCATATTCATTTGGTTTCAGTTGCAGTGACAATTAGTTTGTCACTATTGTATTTTATCCGGCATTTCTAGCAATCTCCATGAGATTGGCTAGAAATCCCATATTGAGCCCATATTCCTTTCTTGGGCCATTTTCCTTGTATATTTTAGCTTCATCATCATTTTTTATGTATTCAGAAGCTACATCTCTCATATATACTGCGCAGTTATGGTTTCGCGACATTCTGTGTAGCTGCAGCTACTCCAGCATTACATGGTATATTCATTAGAGTTGGTTCTAGAGGATTGAGAGGTTTATTCCCTCAATTATTTTCTGTATATTCCTACTGAAATCATAATATAATGTTGGTTGTACCATTTCCCCTCTTATGATGTTGTATTGTTCCTTTTTCAGGAATTTCTGCAATCTTGTCCTCAAGGATGCTGTATAAGGAAGAAAGTGTAAAAATAAGCAGAAAAGGGGATGAGATCCCCTTTTTAATTCATTAAAAACTTCTCTTCCAAAAGATGAGCTCAAATAAATAAGCCTAGAAGGCTTATACAGATCTCCCCAAAGTGGATCTCTCAGAGAATGCTCAAATAGGGAGCTTATAGTAATACATGAACATAATCATCAAAATATGCCAAACATAAGATGAAATATATTACAGCCATCATGTACATTAATATATCAGCCACAATATGCAGAAATATAATGAGGAACAAATCCCTCATTCAATGAGAATCCTCCTCCAATTAGTAAGCAATGAAATACAAGAGATGCAACAACTGCATAAAATGCCGGAGAGGAGTGACAGCGCTATCTCTAGGAGTGTAGCTGCTGCTATAGATATGAATACATGAAATATGACTAAAATATAGAAATAAATGCCCCAAAATATAAGAATGGGCTCCAATACAAAATTTCTAGCCAATCTAGGAGAGATTGCTAGAAATGCCAGAAAATGTACAAATGTGACAATCTGACTTTTCACTGCAACTGAATAAAAATATACAAAGAGGCTATGGTAGATTTGAAATAGTGATGCCCTCCTCTGATAATTCTCTTCAGTAGAAGACTGATCCCTCTACTCAAGAACAATCCTCCTGATGAGCCCAAATGGCTCTCCCAACAACTTCCTTTGAAGATAACATAGTTTCTGCCCAAGACTGCACTGTGAGATATGGTGAGTGATTGGCTTGATGAAAAATGTCTGAAATGAAGCCCCAGAGTCACCTCCGCTACTCCTCAAAATAATATGCAAGATATCCCCTGAATAATAATCCAAAGGATGGCTCTATAAGTTCCTCTGTTTCTGCACCCAACAACGCAACGTTAATCTGTTGTAGAAATAACGCTGTAGCTACAGAGAGAATCTTGGCGAAATGCCAGAATGAGGAAATGAAGCTCAAACCCTCTCCTTCCTTGAGGAAGAGGTAGGGATTCCCGATCGGGAACACCCTTGGGTGAAGAACACCACAAACCCTGCTAAACATCCCAGGGATGCAAGTCTTGTAGACCCAACGAAAATGATAAGCTAATGCATAATGAAAATGGGCTGCCATATCCTCCTTATAAAGAAAAGGAACCTTTCTCACCATGGGTCCCATTCACACTTGCTTCTATCTCAAGCAAGTGAAGCCTCCACTAAAACTGCATTGTCAAAGTAGGTGCAATGTATCTAGACAGTTTTAGTTGACTTGGTCAAAATGACTAGATCCTTCTTGATCCAATTCTGTTCACACCATGTGGTGCTCAATCTAGCTGCGTTATTATTCCTCCTTTCACACAAGGATTGTTATTTATCCATCAAAAGGGGTTAAGGTGTCTCCTTACCCATTTTATTTAATAAAATAAAAATATGCTAACTACAATGTTCCATTTTAGCTTGAGGCTAAAATTGGGAACATTACAGTCCTCGCCTCCCACATGTTGCTTGTCCTCAAGCAACTGCATAGAGAGAACAAAATTTCTCCCCCCTATTCTTGTGGCCTCCTCATCAATAGACCCCACCATAGCTCATCATGGTATGCAATAAATCTGTCCTCCATGTATCCCTCCAAGTATGTAGAACCAAAGAATACATCATGAGATAATAGAAGGTGCAAGTGGAAATATCCTTCTGGTTCAAGGGCCTCCTCAAGGTAGGAGTGATGAAAAACATGGGAAGTATTTATTCCCAATGAGTGAATCCTTCACCCATGCAATCATCCATATGAAATGATCCATCCTAAGTAGCTCAACAAAGTGGTCCTCAACCCTGGAACTATGCAATATGTTGGGGCTGAATGGAGAGTTTAGATTTTTCCATCCACGTAGTTTCTCCCTCCATTTATGATAAGTGTGAGTGGGTTGATGATATTGGGCTGAAATCTCATGGCCTCCACAATTGGCCCAAGCCTCCTCACAAAATGAATCAACCATGAAGTGCCTCCTCCAATAACGCATTCTCTCCCAATAGCTCCTCCTATGTGAAGAGAAAAGTAGTGACATAGAAATCATGGTATGCCCATGTATTCTCCTGAAACATACAACATGTGAAAAAGAGAGAATCATAATCCCAATGGGCTGTCCCCAAACCTCCAACACTCTCAAAGTAGTGCTCCCTCTGAATTTACAACCATCAGCAACACAAGGAAGCAATATGCAATGAAAACAACTTGTCATAAGACAACTAGAGAGTGAGTCACTGCTATACTCATGGGACTAGTGCAGTGAACCTCCTGCCTGCATCAAAACTAAAAACAAAAAGTTCTTTCCCAGCCACTTTTTTGCTACCACAAATACCTCATAAGATGAAAACATGAAAATACAAATTGGTGCCGATGATGCACACCGAGAAATATGTGGCTCCCCCCACAAACCATCATAAAAATAGCCACTCCCATTGCTGCAATGGGCCACAAGTACATCATAATGAGGTGCATAAGGAGATGTGATCATCCTTAGCTTATCAAGATGCTCATATAAAGTAAATAAAGGTAAATCATAATGAAAACATATACCTCCTTTACCATGTACTCCGGTCCTTGAGTTGAAATGGCTCATCTGAATGCTCTCCCTCACCTCAAATGAGTAGGGAAATGGTTATGCCAACCTCTCAAAAATCATCTGGGGTATGCATCTGTCCATATGCTGATATAAATCATGATGAATTCCCTCCTGAATGAACTCTTCTAGAAGAGAAAAGTATGCATCATAGTGCATAGCTAGAAAGTCCACATGTGCTGCATGGAATAATTTCTCCTTGAGACTAGAAACTTTAGCGAAGAAGACCCTGCCATAACAATATATGACTGCATCATCCACCATGTATCTTTCATCTCTATCTGGGTCATCAAGAGTCATGCATGCATCTAGATCTTGGGAGTACTCTACCGAGAGCTGAGTCCCCCACCACAGATCAATCCTCCTCATAGACAGTGCTGGTGATCTAAAATGTGATGCTCCCCTCATGTTGCTACCTACTACTTTGAAATACCCCATGCAAAATTCATCCTCCAAAATTCTGCCATGCCCATCATGCAGCTGCTCATTCTCAAATAGTAATGGGGATCCTGGGAAGCTAGTCTCCCATAAGAAACTCTCATCCAAAAGGAATCTCCCGATCCTGGGCAATGTAAGCATGAGTAACTTCCATCTACTCCCATGTGTGGAAGATTCCTTTCCCAAAGGAAGTATCCTCCTCCTCATCAAATATGTGGAGTAGTCATCCTGCACCATGAAGATGCAATCCTCCATCCCTGCAGCAAAATTTTTCAGTGCAGTATAGCTGGTGAGAGTGGGTGATAATGAAAATGAGAGAGTGTCTCTATCCTCCTTGGTTCTACCCCAAACTCTCTGCGATGTGCTAGACTCCTCCAATATCTTCACCTCTCCAGAATCCAAGAATCGTGAACTATATGACAAGATGCCCCTCATCAATGCTAGATCAGGTGCCCTTCCAGGTGGAATGCCTCCATATAGTGAGACATCAAGCTTGAAAGTGGACTGAATGTATAAGAGGACTGATTTTTCCCTCTCCTCACTATGTTGTACAGTCTTTCTCCCATGTGCAAAGACTTTCCGGAATAGATAAGGGTGTATCAACCCTTGATGTTGATCCTTCTCTTCCTCATCCATCTCACAATCCCCACAAGTTGTTGCAAATGACTCCAAAATTGTGCCATGGTTCCCACATGTTAAAATAATTGGAATCCCTTGCATAGAAACAAGGACTCCTCCCATGGAAGCAATGGTTCCCCTCTCATCTCCATGTGGTGATGGACCTCCCTCCAATATGAAAGTGCTGTGGATTCTTCCATGCACATTCTCTTCATCAATATGTGAGTATGTCTCCCCTTTAATGAGAGACCATGGATTTTGGTCTTCTTCTGAAAGAGGGATCTCCATGTTATCATAAATAGAAGAGTGCCCTTCATATAATAGGGATCTTGCCTTTAGCAAGTTATCATACACATTTTCATCCCTTTCAGAAATATGGAATGGAGTTTGTTTCATGGTTCTCTTCAATGCATGCAAAGTGTTTGATGTTTTGTTACAAAGAGATTCATAGTGATTTTCATCAAATTCTCTCACCAAAATTTTAGTGAATCCATCATGTGATTCTATATTTGCATCATATCATGAAATAGAATTTCCAAACCATGAACCATGATCCATACCTTTGATTTGCAGCGCTACTCCTCCAATGGCCTCATCTTCTTCCTCCATCCCTCCGGCAGTGCAAGTGGGAAATCGAATGCGATGTGGATCTGCATGTGTGGCTGAATGCTCACACCCATCATAAAAATAGCTAGGGCTTGTTTCATCTATGAACCCTCTCAGAAAATCTTTCCAATTTTCCCTTTATATCTCCTCAACGTCTTCAATGATACCCTCCAGGGTTTGGAAAAGAAGAAGGGAAACCTCCTCTTCCGTCATTCTTCTTTTGTTGCTTTTTCTATACATCTGCTCTTCCAAATGAGGAGCTTCTCCTTCTAATGGCATTTTATCTTGGGCTGCACAGCTGTAAATTTCCCTTCTTAGGAATATCAAAATTCTATTCCAGAGATTGACTGCAGGGGCATTTACTGGATATGTCACCTTTGAACAAAGGATGAGATCCATAGGTTACCTGGCCATTTGTAGCCTCTGTCTATAGAGTTTGAAATATTCCTCCTTCATGGATTCAACACTTTGGCTTGAAGCCACAGGCTGAGCCAAAGATCATGCTCTCATACCACTGTAATGTTCCTTTTTTCAGGATTTTTTGCAATATTTTCCTCAAGGACGCTGTATAAGGAAGACAGTGTAAAAATAAGTGGAAAGGGGGCTGATATCCCCTTGATAATTCATTAAAAACTTATATTCCAGAAGATGAGCTCAAAGAAATAATCCTAGAAGGCTTATATAGATCTCCCCAAAGTGGATCTCTCAGAGAATGATCAAATAGGGAGCTTACAGTAATACATGAACATAATCATAAAAATATGCCAAACATAAGATGAAATATATTATAGACATCATGGAAATTAATATATCAGCCATAATATGAAGAAATATAATGAGGAAAAAATCCCTCATTCAATGAGAATCCTCCTCCAATGAGTAAGCAATGAAATACAAGAGATGCAGCAACTGCATAAAATGCCAGAGAGCAGTGACAACGCTGTCTCTAGGAGTGTAGTTGCTGCTATAGATATGAATACATGAAATATGACTGAAATATAGAAAGAAATTCCCCAGAATAGAAGAATGGGCTCCAATACAAGATTTCTAGCCAATCTAGGAGAGATTGCTAGAAATGCAGGAAAATGTACAAATGTGACAATCTGACTTGTCACTGCAACTGAATCAAAATATACAAAGAGTCTATGGAAGATCTAAAATAGTGATGCCCTCATCTGATAATTCTCTTCAGCAGAAGGATGATCCCTCTACTCAAGAACAATCCTCTTGATGAGCCGAAATGGCTCTCCCAACAACTGCCTCTGAAGATAACGTAGTTTCCGCCCAAGACTGTGCTGTGAGAGATGGTGAGTGATTGGCCTGATGCCAAATGTATGAAGTGAAGCCCCGCAGTCACCTCTGCTACTCCTCCAAAGAATATGTAAGATCTCCCTCGAATAATAAGCCAAATGATGGCTCTATAAGTTCCTTTGTTGCTACACCTAGCAACACAACATTAATCTGCTGTAGAAATAATGCTATAGCTGTAGAGAGAAGCTTGGCCAAATTCCAGAATGAGGAAATGAAGCTCAAACCCTCTCCTTCCTTGAGGAAGAAGTATGGATTCCTGATCGGGAACACCCTTGGGTGAAGAGCACCACAAAACCTACTAAACAGCCTAGGGATGCAAGTCTTGCAGACCCAACGAAAATGATAAGCTAATGCATAATGAAAATGGGCTACCATCTCCTCCTTATAAATCAAAGGAAAATTTCTCACCATGGGTCCCATTCACACTTGCGTCTAGCTCAAGCAAGTGAAGCCTGCACTAAAATTACGCTGTCCAAGTAGGTGCAATGTATCTAGAAAGTTTTAGGTGACTTGGTCAAAATGACTAGATCCTTCTTGATCCAATCCTGTTCACACCATGTGGTGCTCAATCCAGTTGCTTTATTATTCCTCCTTTCACATAAGGAGTGTTATTTATCCATCAAAAGGGGTCAAGGTGTCTCCTTACCGATTTTATTTAACAAAATAAAAATATGCTAACTATAATGTTCCATTTTAGCTTGAGGATAAAATTGGGAACATTATAGATGTATTTCCAATTTGCAGAGTTAATGTTCATGTTCATGTATTGTTGTAGCTCACTCTTTGAGCATTATTTCATAGATCTAGATTGGAGAGATCTGAATAACCCCTCTAGATGCATTTCTTTAAGCTCATTTTATGCAAGGGAGTTGTATATGAGTTATTATAGGGCATCCCAATGGTGGTTTGTCTTATTTATGTAGCAGCTTCCTTATACAGCATCCTCAAGGACCCTGTAGTAGGATTTCCCAAGGATGAATATTGCATATCCATCAGCAGAGCCTGTGAAGGGCTAGCTAGCCTCAGGATCTCTCCCTTCTTTGAAGGGGACATATCCTGTAAATGCCCCAACATTCAATCTCTGAAATGGACTTGTAGTGTCTCACTAAAGAAGGAAAAATGGAATATCTTAAGATATTCCCGAGGGAGAAAAATTTTCCAGATTTGGAACATTACAGTGGTATCATAGCATGATCTTAGCTCAGCCTATGCCCAAGATCCAAGGCTATCAGAAAGAGGAGCTTCTCTCCAAGGAGAGGAGATTTACAAAGGAAACAAGGAAAGTGGAATGATGGAAGAGGAGGATTCCCTTCTTCTTTTCCAGACCATTAAGAACATCATTGAAAATCTTGATGAAAGGGAACATTGGAGAAATTTTTTGAGAAGGGTTTGTTGATGGGACAAATCCTAGCTACTTCAAGAAGGGTGTGAGCATTTAGCCACACATGCAGATCCACAGCGCAATCCTTTGTTCCCTTGCATTACAAGGGAGTAGAGGAAGGAAATGAGGCCATGGGAGGAGCAACACTACAAATCAAGGTATGGCTCATGATTGTTGGTTTGAGGGTTTCATTTTTCATTAACATGCAAATGAAAAAAATTGTGATGCATTCACTAAGGGTTTGGTGGAGAAACTTGGTGAAACTCATTGTGTCATAAACACAAACACTTTGCATACATTGGAAAGAACCAACAACACTGTCGCATTAGGAGGAGATCCATCACCACATGGAGGTAAAAGGGGAGCCATTGCTTCCACTAGAGGAGCTCTTGTGTCTCTGCAAGGAGTTCCAAACATTTTTGCATGTGGGTACCAAGACACAATTCTGGAGCCCTATGGAGCATTTGATGGGGATTGTGAAATGGAAGGGGAAGAGAAGGATCAACATGGAGGGATGATGGTCATTCACCCATATCCATTTTAGAAACTTTATACACAAGGGAAAGATATTGCACTGCGCAGAGGAGAGAGGGACAAATCAGTCCACTCATACATGCAGTCTATTTCAGATCTTGATATCTCACTTTGGGAGGCTTTCCACTTGGGAGGCCACATGATCTAGAGATGATGAGAGGCATCATGCTATTTAGTTCACTACTCGTTGGATTCTGGAGGGGTGGAGACAATATAGGAGTCCATTACAGCACAGTGAGCTTGGGGATAAGCACAAGGAGGAGGGATACACTCTCTCATTTTCAGTCTCACCCACTCTCATCAGCTATACTGCGTAGATAGAGTTTGCTGCATGGATAGGGATAGCATCTTCATGATGCAGGATGGATTCTCCATGGATTTGGTGGGGGAGGATACTTCCTTTGAGGGAGGACTCTTTCATGCATTGGAGTAGATGGAGGCCACTCATGCTTACATTGCCCAGGGTCGAGAGAATATTTTGAGGTGATAGTCTCTCATGGGAGGCTCATTTTCAGAGGTCCTTATTTCTTTTTGAGCATGAAAAGCTGCATGATGGAATGGCAGCAACTTGGAGGATGAATTTCGAATGAGGGGATTTCAAGGTAGTAGGCAGCAACGTGATGGAGCACCATATTGCAGAATACCAGCGATGTCTATGTGGAGGATTGATCCCGGATGGAGGGCTCAACTTGAGTTGAGTATTCCCCAGGATCTTGATGCATGCATGATTCTTGATGACCAGGAGGGATATGGCTGATACAGAGTTCACAATATGGTCATTTAACACTATGGAAAATTATTCTTGGCTAGAGCTTCTAGTCTCAAGAAGAGATTATCCCATGCAGCATATGAGGACTTCCTAGCTATGCTCTTGGATGAATACCTTGATTGGCTAGAGGAGTTCACTTGGAGGGCATTCATCATGACATCTATTAGCATAGGGAGGGATGCATAGCCTTCTTGATTATGGTGGAGAGAACCTCACAACCACTTCCCTACTCATTGAAGGTAGAGGGAAATTTTCAGTTGGGCCATTTCAAGCTCAAGAGCTCAAGTACAAATTGGAGAAGGTATAATCTCACATTCTATATTGTACTATGCTTCCTTGTTTGAGTAGCATGATGAGTCAAGAAGAGTTGATTCCTTCTTGCATGATGTAAAAGGATGTATTTGTAAACTTTTGTAGCAAAATAATGGGCCATTATTATGGTGGTTTGTGGAGGGAGCCACATGCTCTTTGGTGTGCACCATTGGCACAAATTTATATTTTTATGTTCCTATCTTTTGAGATGTGTGTGGCAGAAAACAAGTGGCTCGAAAAATTACTTGTTATGTATATCCTTGATGAAGGAAAGAGGATCACTGCGTTGGTCCCATTAGAGGAGTAGTGACCCACTCTCTAGTTGTCTTGTGGCAGCTTGTTTTCATTGTATTATGCTACCTTGTATTACTGATGCTTATTTTTCACAGGGAGCACTATGTGGAGAGTGACTTATATGATTGGGACAGCCCATTGGGAGAATTATTCTCCCCATTACACATGTTCCATATTGCAGGAGATACCATGGGAAAACCATGATTTCCATATTATTACCTTCCTCTTCTTATGGGGGTAAACCACTTGGAGAATTTCAAGAGGCATTTCACGGCATAATATTTTGATGGGTTAGCTTGGGCCACTCTTGGAGGCCATACCATTTCAGCCCAAGGACAAATACAACCCCATATGTTTTTCATATGGAGAGAAGAGCTTATTGGGATGAATCAGTAAAACTCTCCATTCAGCCCCATTACATTGCACAAAACCGGGGGCAAGATTTTCATATGATAACATGGGTGAAGAGATCATCAGTGAGATTATATTTTCCCATTCATGTCATCGCTCCTACCTTGAGGAGGCCATGGTTCAGTAGGGAGATTTCCACCTACACCTTCTATCTTTCTGTAAGATGCACCATTCCGGTTTGCATACTTGGGAGGAGGCATTGGAGGACAGTTTTATTGTAGCATATCTTGAGCAGTGATGGATATTTTTGATGAGGGGGCCACAAGAGAAGAAGGGGGAGAAATTTTTGTTCTCTCTATGTAGTTGCTTGAGGGCAAGCAACATGTGGGAGGGGAGGACTGTAATGTTCCCAATTTTAGTCTCAAGCTAAAATGGAACATTATAGTGGCATATTTTTATTTTGTTTAATAAAATGGCTAAGGAGACCCCTTAAACTCTTTTGATGGAAAATAAAACTCCTTGTGTGAAAGGAGAAATAATGTAGCAGATGAAATAAACACCTAATGGTGTGAACATGGTGAGGATCACCTTGAGTTGGCCATCTTTGACCAAGTCAACAGCACTGCCTTAGAGGGGTGGCTTGCATTATAATATAACACAGCTTTTGGAGGGAAAACATTCAAAAGTGAATGAAAACCATAATTGTGGGACCTATGGTGAAAGAGAGTTCATTTTATTTATAATAATGAAGAAGCAACTCATTTGGTTCATGCTTTGATTTAGAAATTTTGTAGTGAGGTCAAGGACTTGCAGATCCGAGCTATTTAGCAGGAGTGCAGTGCTCTTGAGCATGGGGGTGTTCCCAAGAGGGTATCCCCCACATCTTTCTCATGGGAGGAGAGGATTTGAGCTGCATTTCAACATTCTGTTATTTTTCCAAGCTCACTCCTTCAGTTGCAGCGTTATTTCTATAGCAGAATGGTGCTTTGTAGCTGGGGTAGCAGCAGGAGAACTCATTGAGTCTTTCCCTACTTGTTTTTTAGTGGAGGAGGGATTTATTTATGGGAAGAGTTGTAGAGAGTGCTCTTGGACTTCATTTCATATCTGTGGCATCAGGCCACTCATTCACCATCTCCCACTATGCAGTCACTTGGAGAAACTGCGTTACTCCATTAAGGCAGTGTTGAGGGAGATTCTTGTGCTCATCAGGAGGAGCGCTTTTGAGTAAAAGGGGATAATCCCCTTTTCCTTGAGGGAATTATCAGAGGAGGGCATTATCATTTCAGATCAGCCACAACCTCATATTCATTTTGTTTCAGTTGCAGTGACAATTAGTTTGTCACTATTGTATTTTATCCGGCATTCTAGCAATCTCCATGAGATTGGCTAGAAATCCCATATTGAGCCCATTTTCCTTTCTTGGGCCATTTTCCTTGTATCTTTCAGCTACATTATCATTTTTATGTATTCATAAGCTACATCTATCATAGAGACTGCATAGTTATGGTTTCCCGGCATTCTGTGTAGTTGCAGCTACTCCAGCATTACATGGTATATTCATTGGAGTTGGTTCTAGAGGATTGAGAGGTTTATTCCATAAATTATTTTCTATATATTCCTACTGAAGTCATAATATAATTTTGGTTGTACCATTTCCCCTCTTATGACGTATTTCAGATTTTCAGAGTTAATGTTCATGTTCATGTATTGTTGTAGCTCACTCTTTGAGCATTGTTTCATAGATCTAGATTGGGGAGATCTGAATAAACCCTCTAGATGCATTTATTTAAGCTCATTTTCTGCAAGGGAGTTTTATATGAGTTATTCTAGGGCATCCCAGTGGTTTTTTGTCTTATTTATGCAGCAGCTTCCTTATACATCATCCTCAAGGACCCTGTAGCAGGATTTCCCGAGGTGGAATATTGCATATCCATCAGCAGAGTCTATGAAGGGCCAGATAGCCTCAGGATCTCTCCCTTATTTGAAGGATACATATCCTGTAAATGCCCCAACATTAAATCTCTGAAATGGACTTGTAGTGTCTCATTGAAGAAGGAAAAATGGAATATCCTAAGATATTCTCGATGGAGCAAAAATTTCCAGATTTGGAACAGTACAGTTTACACCTACTCAAAAACCTCAAATATAAGAAAATATTGGTTCAAGGATATTCATAACTGATCATAAATCAAATTAAGGGAGAATATTCAGCCAAGAACCCTATACTAAGGGAATATAGGAATGTTGCCCTAGACCTTCTCAAAACCTTTGAGAAATATGAGCTCTCTTTCTTCCCTAGGGCCCAAAACTGCCTTTCCAATGAACTTTCCTTTGCTGCCAGCAATTTCTATTTTCCTTATGAAAATAATAAATGCCCCATCAAAATAAAGAATAGGACTACTGTACCAGACAACTTGAACCATTGGCAAGTGTTTGAAAATGATGACCAAATAGATAATTTTCTGCAATCCAGAAATGACTTTGCAAGCACAAAACAAAGTTTAAGATTTGAAAGAAATAATTCTGCTAAAAATGAAACTCCCAAAATAGAGCTTCCCTTTGATGATGATATAAACTACCTTCAAAAAAATTGTGTTGCAGAAGTATTTGATAAATCAGATCAAAGAGAACTTTAAATTCTGCAATACAAAGATGACACCTTTCCAAGAGGCCTTACACCACTGGAAGAGCTGTTTGATTTTAATGATGTGCTAAAATACCCAAGATAGAATCCACTAAAACAAACATAGAATAATGTAACATTAGAGGGATGAAAGAGCCCAAAATAATCAAGCTGTCCAAAACTCTCCCACCTCACACAAAACAAAAATACATTCAGCTTTTTAGAGAATTTAAAGATGTGTTTGCTTGGGGGTATGAAGACTTGAAATCCTATAACACCAAAATCATCCAACATAAAATTCCTCTCAAAGAAAATCAGAAACCATTTAAACAAAAATTGAGAATAATTAACCCCCTCTTGTTACCCTCAGTTGAGAAATAAATCAAAGAGATGTATGATGTCGGGATCATAGTCCTTGTCTGATACTCAGAATGGGTGTCCAACCTTGTGTCAATTACAAAGAAGACCAGGGAAATTAGGCCTTGTATTGACTTCAGAAATTTGAACAAAGCCTCCCTGAAAGACAAGTACCCCTTTCCTAAAATGGATCACATACTCCAAAAATTAGTTGGATCACAAAGAATCTCATTAATAGATGGCTTCTCAGGTTATAACCAATTTCTAGTCTTTCCAAGTGACCAGCTCAAAACTGCCTTCACTACACCTTGGGGTACATTCATGTATGTTAAAATTTCATTTGGTTTAATGAATGCAAGGGATACTTTCCAAAGGGAAATGGACATAGCTTTTTCAGAAGACATAGGTTACTTCATAGTCATATATCTTGATGACATCACTGTCTACTCTAAGATTGATGAAGAGCACTTAATCTGTTGGGAAAAATACTGAGAGGGGGGGGGTGAATCAGTATTTAGGGCATACTCAAAACTTTTTACTTTTTCATGCTCTAAAACCCATATGCTACTTTACTGAACCAGACTCGCGTATATACGCAGATACCCTTCACAAAACTCGCGTATGTACAGAGATCTTGATACGAAATTAATTCTTTACTTAGATCCTTACATTTATTCATTCATCAGATGTTTATATAGCAGTAGACATGTGCAGTAATAACAGAATAAATCATCACACATAAGCATCACACATGAACACCATGATTTTTAGGTGGAAAACCAAGTCGGGAGAAAACCACCGCTGCCATTGTCTCAACCTTCAATATTTTATTATAAAGAAAACATCTTACAACAATGTACTGGCACAGACTCATACCAGTACGCAGGCACCCACCTGCGCTTGTTTACTAGCCTCTCCTGGAAGGGAGCTACGACCCCCTACTCTCGTTTACCAGCCTCTCCTGGAAGGGAGCTACGACTCCCTGCTCTTGTTTACCAGCCTCACCTGGAAGGGAGCTACAACCCCCTGACTGAAGGCTACAACCCTCAGCACCACCATGGACCACGTTTCATCAATTTTCACACTGGATCCAAAAGCTTTCTTTAGAGCACAACTTGCAGGCCACTTTTCATCATATTTTCAGACTGGACCCACTCCACACATTTAAGCTCAATTATACATCAAACTGATACATTGACAGATAGCAGTAAACCAACAGAATAGATCAGACATCTCATACCACAAAATTCAGCAAACCCTAGTTTTGCATACGTGATTTTCTTTCACTGATACCGCGTATATACGCGCTCCCATTCACATCAACCTGTGTATACATCTGCACATTACAGACCAACCCATACGCGCTTCCACTGCGACAAACTAGCGTATAGATCTTCAGACATTATAGAGCAGCATACTTCTTCAGATCAGATATTTAGTACAGATTTAACCCTTTACTTCATATAGATGTTCACCTCATCTCAGATCTAAACATACCATAAACAGATCTAGAAGATACAAATACATTTCAGATCTAGATACCCTTCTTCATTATTTTCTTCATAGGTGCATCACAGATTCAGATCTATCATCAAAATGTTACCCTTTCCATTCATACATATTTTAGAGTGAAGTATTCATTCAAACCCAGAAACTTGCACACACCCTGCACAATGATTTTCTCCTCCTTATATAGATTTAGCCTTTTACAATACCATGAGCCAAAACCACATCACTTTCGATGGTATTCCTGGACGGGATCAAATAGACAACTCAACGCTCAATACAATGGGTCAATACCATGGTAGTAACCCCTGGTTTTACACATTTAGAGCGCAATTGACCATACGTGACTTGGCACGTACTTTTCCGCGTGCATACGCGCTTTCGATTAAGCAAACCCGCATATGCCTTATGACATACACTTTTCATCATTACTCTTGCACATACTGATATTCCTTTCTTCTGCAAATTCTATACTACTTGTAGAACATCAGATTTACATCATTAACAAGTTCATCAAGTCAAGAACAAATTCATCAAGTAGGTTGCCATCATCTTCATCAAGTGGGTTTCCATCAAGGACAACACATTGCATCATATTGCCAACAATCTCCCCCTTTGGACTTGATGGCAACCACGATGGTGTTTGATCACAACAGATAGATACATTAAGCATAATAATATTCTCCCCCTATTCAAACACCATGTCACTCTCCCGCTTTAACATCAAGGGCAAAGGGTGGATCAAAACCAACATAAGGTTTTTCTCCTCATGTAGATAGAAGAGCGTTGTAGATCTGATGTGCACTGAAGTGACCATGCTCCCCCTGAGTTCATGTTGAATGTTCAAACATATTTTTCAATAAAGAACATGACTCTATGACCTTCCTATCACCAAGGACTCATACTTACATCAAGGATCCAACCAAGTGGATTTACATATGAGACTCAAGTACCCAACCAAGTGGGTTTACACAATTTGACTCAACTCCCCAACCAAGTGGGTTTACAAATTTGAACAAGTCCTTACATGACTGAATATAAAAATTTACATCATGGGTCTTAACATGACCTTTTCATCAAATTACAAATATGACCTTTTATGACCAGTACCAGAAAGATCTCAAGAGAGATCATATTTCAGAATCATAAGCCAACAATGCATAATACTCAGCAAGACTAGTGCTCCCCCTGAAAATGTGCATCCAAACATCCTTTCCATATGTCCAAGGCTCCTCCTTAGCTTGTGCAATCTGAATACTTTTAACAGCAAGTCATCAACAACAATCTCTGCATGATCTGTTCGGATCTCCGAATCATAAGACTTCCATCATATCCAAAAGATATTCTTCATCAAATAAGAAATCCGGGCTCATCCATAATCTTCAACATAAGAAACCATGTATCATTTCATTAGCATGAGTATAACCAGAATAATGCTAACAGTACAATCATTAGCAGTCAGACTGATGCTCCCCCTGAACCTCTACTCCTGATCTTCAGCTGTCATCCCAATTCTCTTATCATCAATGCATACGCGACTGTGTCTGCTGGAACTCACGTGTATATGCAGTTTTAGTTCACTGAACCCGCGTATGGAAAGTGAATTATAGAAAATTTCACATCCCTCCATCTCCCCCTAAATTTTTCCTTCCTGTACCTGTCTTCTTCATGTCAGATGCTCTGTCAGCAATAATCATAACCAGATTTGCCAAATCAACCATGAGAATCATCATACATCGCTCCCCCTGTGATGATACATTACTAAGCTCCATAATGTATCTCACATCACTTCTGCAGTCATTAAGAGAAGTAAGCTTCAGAAGCTGATGACTGCAGTAGGGTCAATATTCCCTACGTTTCTGACCGGTGCTCCTTGTTTTTCCAAATTTGCTTGAACTTTCTAATTGTGTGTTGAAAATTGTCCACTTTCTCAGATCTGTTCAACCTGCATTCTTTTTCTACATGTCCATACTTGTTACAAGAATAACATCTGATGTGTCCGGAGAAATAAGCATAAGAATCATAATGAGTATTTCTAATCTTCCTTCTTTTGCAATCAGCTGCTTTATGTCCATACTTGTTACATGAAAAACAATATCCCTTGAAGAAACCAGAGTACCTTTCTATGTAGGATCTGTTTGTTTGTGGCTGAAACAATATGCTTCTACAATTGGCTCCAACATGTCCATGATTATGACATTTAAAGCATTCAACATTATTGAATGATTTCCTTTGAGAATTCATGATTTTCGGTTGACCTTTTGCTTCTTTCAACACTTCAGGCTTTGCATTGATATCCTTTGAATCTTTAGCACTTCCTTGTGAACTAGATTCTCCTTTAACAGTTTCATGAAAACCAAGACCAAGTTTAATAGAAGGAGACCTTTGACTACTAAGAATATTGTCAAGAATCTTAGTACTATCTTGAAACCTCAAGAGTTTATCCTTTTCTTCTAATTTACCTTTGAGAATGTTTACCTCAACCTCCAATTTTTGGCATTGCTTCATCATGCGTTCTTCAACCCTTTTTCCTTCTTCTACCTGATCATTCAAATTTAAGATCTCTTCTTTCAACCCATTTTCTTGCTCTTCAAAGATTTGTAAAAGTTCTTCATTCTTCTTATTTGATTTTTCCAGATCTGTTTTGAGCGAGATGATTTCTGCTTCACATCCTTCCTTTTCAAATGATTGTAGAAGTTCTTCATTCTTCTTATTTGATGCTTCAAGGTCTGCTTTCAGAGAGATGATTTCTGCTTCAAGTCCTTCACTGTGATTGGTTACTTTGTCTTGCAGTCTTTGATACATTTCTATCTGTCCCTTCATTGTTTCTATCTGTTCATTCAATCTAGAGATCACATCCTTGAGAATAGATTCCCTCCTTTTAAATTGATCCCAAAAATTACTTTCATCATTGATCTTGAGATTTGCTTCTAGAATTATACTGTTACTTTCACTCTTTTCATCATTGCATGCGCAAGTGAGTGGATTACAAGAACAACAATCAATACATGTTTCCTCTTCTTCATTTTCTGCTGCACATGTTTTCTGAGATATCTTCTTTTCTTGAGTAGCCTTCTTCTTTTGCTTCTTTGCCATGAGCACTAGCAGATCTTGGTTAGAATCTTCTTCATCTTCACTTGACATTTCATTATTATCTTCATTTGCATAATAACTCTTTCCCTTTTCAAATTGTTTATAAGGACATTTAGCAGCATAATGACCCACTCTTCCACAATCAAAACATTTGAAGGGTAGCTTACCTTTGAATCTTCCAGTACCTGGTTGGAGTCTCCTTACAAAATTTGCTTCTTCTTCTTCAGATATATAACTTGATTCCTTGACAACTTCCTTTTCTTTTCCTTTTTCACATGCCTTAAAAGAAGCTTCTTTGATTTGAAACAGACCTCCTTGTCTCATTTCATAAGCAATCAGAATACCATGTAGTTGAACAATAGTAAGAGTTTGCAGATCTTGCCTTTCTTCAATAGCTGACACTTTTGACTCAAATTTTGAAGTTAAAGATCTTAAGACTTTTTCCACCAGAGTAGTATCGGTTATGGTTTCACCCAAACTTATCATACGATTTACAATATCATCTAGACATAAAAAGAAACTGGAAATACTCTCATCACTATGCATCCTTAAATTTTCATATTCAATTCGGAGAGTTTGGAGTTTTGCACTTTTTACCTTTGTATCTCCTTCATAGCTCAGAATGATTTTGTCCCATATTTCTTTTGCTGAATTTAGCTGCATCAGTTTAGCAAATTCTGGTTCATACATGCTTCCTAATAAGACATTGACGGCTTTGGCATTGATTTCATATTTCTTCCTTTTTCTGCATCAGTAGGAATACTTGCCAGATACTGATAACCTCCTTCCACGATTGCCCATACTTTTGCACCAAGACTTTGCAGATATGCTTTTGTTCGTATCTTCTAGAACAAAAGATTATTTCCATTGAATAGAGGTGGCCTTATATACATTATCCCTTCATGACTTCCCATTGTGACGGATCTCCTTCAAGCGATCAAGCTTCTGCAGAAAGACCTGCTCTAATACCAATTGTTGGGAAAAATACTGAGAGGGGGGGGGGGTGAATCATTATTTAGGGCATACTCAAATTTTTTTACTTTTTCATGCTCTAAAACCCATACGCTACTTTACTGAACCAGACTCACGTATATATGCGGATACCCTTCACAAAACTCGCGTATGTACAAAGATCTTGATATGCAATTAATTCTTTACTTAGATCCTTGCATTTATTCATTCATTAGATGTTTATATAGCAGTAGAAATGTGCAGTAATAACAGAATAAATCATCACACATAAGTATCACACATGAACACCATGATTTTTAGGTGGAAATCCAAGTCGGGAGAAAACCACCGTTGCCGTTGTCTCAGCCTTCAATATTTTATTATAAAGAAAACATCTTACAACTATGTACTGGCGCAGACTCATACCAGTACATAGGCACCCACCTGCACTCGTTTACCAGCCTCTCCTGGAAGGGAGCTACGACCCCCTGCTCTCATTTACCAGCCTCACTTGGAAGGGAGCTACAACCCCCTACTCTCGTTTACCAGCCTCACCTGGAAGGGAGCTACAACCCCCGCTCTCGTTTACCAAATTTCACTCGGAAGGAAGCTACAACACCTGGATCAAGGCTACAACCTCAAGACGACTACATGGACCATGCCATCAATTTTCACACTGGATCCAATAGCTTTCTTTAGAGCACAACTTGCAGGCCACTTTTCATCATATTTTCAGACTGGACCCACTCCACACATTTAAGCTCAATTATACATCAAACTGATACATTGACAGATAGCAGTAAACCAACAGAACAGATCATACATCTCATACCACAAACTTCAGCAAACCCTAGTTTTTCATACGCGATTTTCTTTCACTGATACTGCGTATATACGCGCTCCCATTCACATCAACCTGCGTATACATCTGCACATTACAGACCAACCCATATGTTCTTTCTCTTCATAAAACCCGTGTATATACGCCCTTCCGCTGCGACAAAATAGCGTATAGATCTTCAGACATTATAGAGCAACATACTTCTTCAGATCAGATATTCAGTACAGATTTAACCCTTTACTTCAAACAGATGTTCGCCTCATCTCAGATCTAAACATACCATAAACAGATCTAGAAGATACAAATACATTTCAGATCTAGATACCCTTCTTCATCATTTTCTTCATAAGTGCATCACAGATTCAGATCTACCATAAAATTGTTACGCTTTCCATTCAGACATATTTCAGATTGAAGTATTCATTCAAACCCAGAAACTTTCACACACCTTGCACAATGATTTTCTCCTCCTTATATAGATTTATCCTTTTACAATACCATGAGCCAAAACCACATCACTTCCGATGGTATTCCTGGACGGGATCAAATGGACAACTCAAAGCTCAATACAATGGGTCAATACCATGGTAAAATCCCTGTTTAGTAATTTTAGGAGTGCAGCAATTAAGCATAAAATGACTCTAAGTACTTCCATTTAATGCGGCATACGCTACTTCTCTTAGAAAAACCCGCGTATGCCTTATGACATACACTTTTCATCATTACTCTTGCACATACTGATATTCCTTTCTTCTGCAACTTCTGTACTACTTGTGGAGAATCAGATTTACATCATTAATTAGTATATCAAGTCAGTTTCCATCAAGTACAAATTTATCAAGTAGGTTGCCATCATCTTCTTCAAGTGTTTCCATCATCGTCATCAAGTGGGTTTCCATCAAGGACAACACATTGCATCATATTTCCAACAATCTCCCCTTGGACTTGATGGCACCCCTTATGGTGTTTGATCACAACATATAGATACATTAATTATAATGATATTCTCCCCCTATTCAAAACACCATTTCACTCTACCTTTGACATCAAGGAAAAGGGCGGATCAAAACCAACATAAGGTTTTTCTCCTCATGTAGAGAAGAGCCTGCAGATCTGATGTGCATTGAAGTTACCATGCTCCCCCTGGGTTCATGCTGAACCTACAAGCATATTTTTCAATGAAGTACATGACTCTATGACCTTCCTATCACCAATGACTCATACTTACATCAAAGATCCATCCAAGTGGATTTACATATGAGACTCAAATACCCAACCAAGTGGGTTTACACATCTAACCTCAACTACCCAACCAAGTGGGTTTACAAATTTGACTCAGCTACCCAACCAAGTGGGTTTACAAATTTTGACAAGTCCTTACATGATTGAATATTACAATTTTACATCATGGGTCTCAACAAGACCTTTTTATCAAATTACAAGTATGACTTTTTATGACCAATACCAGAAAGACCTCAAGAGAGAGATCATATTTCAGAATCATCATAATGCCAACAATGCATTATACTCAGCAAGGCTTGTGCTCCCCCTGAAACTGTGCATCTAAGCATCCTTTCAATATGACCAAGACTCCTCCTTAGCTTGTGCAATCTGAATACTTTCAACAGCAAGTCATCAGCAACAATCTCTACATAATCTGTCCTTATCTCTGAATCATAAGACTTCCATCTCAGCAACGAAAAACTTTTCAGTAAAAAGAAAACAGGGCTCATCCACAATCATAAGAAACCATGTAATCATGTCATCATCATTTAGAACTAAGAAATAAACAGATATACTGCTAATAATACAATCATGAGTAGTCAGACTGATGCTCCCCCTGAACCTATGCTCCCGATCTTCTGTTTTCATACAAATTTTCTTATCAGAAGTGCATACGCGATTGTCTCCACTGTAATTGGCGTGTATATGCGGCTTTTGTTCACAGAACCCGCGTATGGAAAGTGAAACATAGAAAATTTCACATTCCTTCATCTCCCCCTGAGTTTGTACCACCTATACCTTTCTTCTGCATATCAGATGCTCTGTTAGAAATAATCATAACCAGAATCACCAAAACAATCATGAAAATCACCATACATTGCTCCCCCTGTGATGATACATTACTAATCCCTATAATGTATCTCACATCACTCCTGCAGTCATTAAGAGAAGTAATCTTCAGAAGCGGATGACTACAGTAGGGTCAATATTCCCTACGTTTTTGACCGGTCCTCCTTCCTATTCCAGCTTTGCTTGAAATTTCTAATTGTGTGTTGAAAATTATTCAATTTCTCAGATTTTTTCATCCTGCATTCTTTTTCAACATGTCCATACTTGTTACAAGCATAGCATCTTATATGACCAGAGAAGTAAGCATAAGGATCATAGTGTGTTTCTCTGTTCTTCCTTTTATTGAAATCAGCTGCTTTATGACCATACTTGTTGCATGAAAAACAATATCCCTTGAAGAAACTAGAGTACCTTTCTGTGTATAATCTGTTTGTATGTGCCTGAAACATTCTGCTTCTGCAATTGGCTGCGACATGCCCATAATTATGACACTTAAAGCATTCAATATTAGTGAACAATTTCCTTTGAGAATTCATGATTGTTGGTTGATCTTTTGTTTCTTTCAACACTTTAGGTTTTTCTTTGACATCCTTTGAATCTTTAGCACTTCCTTGTGAACTAGATTCTCCTTTGACCGTTTCATGAAAACCAAGACCAAGTTTAATAGATGGAGACCTTTGACTACTAAGAATATTGTCAAGAATCTTAGTACTATCTTGAAACCTCAAGAGTTTATCCTTTTCTTCTAATTTACCTTTGAGAATGTTTACCTCAACCTCCAATTTTTGGCATTGCTTCATCATGCTTTCTTCAACCCTTTTTCCTTCTTCTACTTGATCATTCAAATTTAATATCTCTTCTTTCAACCCATTTTCTTGCTTTTCAAAGATTTGTAAAAGTTCTTCATTCTTCTTATTTGATTTTTCCAGATCTGTTTTGAGCGAGATGATTTTTGCTTCACGTCCTTTCTTTTCAAATGATTGTAGAAGTTCTTCGTTCTTCTTATTTGATGCTTCAAGGTCTGCTTTCAGAGAGATGATTTTTGCTTCAAGTCCTTCACTGTGATTGGTTACTTTGTCCTGCAGTCTTTGATACATTTCTATCTGTCCCTTCATTGTTTCTATCTGTTCATTCAATCTAGAGATCACATCCTTGAGGATAGATTCCCTCCTTTTAAATTGATCCCAAAAATTACTTTTATCATTGATCTTGAGATTTGCTTCTAGACTTATACTGTTACTTTCACTATCTTCATCATTGCATGCACAAGTGAGTGGATTACAAGAAAAAATAAAAATAAATCCCAAAGAAAAAAATAATTAAACCCAATAAAAAACGTATGAAAATTAGATTATGCGATTCAAAATGTCCACATTTACAATCTTGCACCTAAATGTCCATGCTTGCAATCTCGCAACATGACACTGAATCCAACGTCTAGAATCTAGAGGGAAGTGCCTTAATTCTTTCTTGGCCCTTATGTGAAACACCCTTCCTATGAAAGCAGGCCGCAACGTTCTATAGCTCTCACATCTGACTTTTCATCACCTTTGATCATATGAATAAGAGCATCGGCCTCCATATTAATGCGGTTAACATCATGAGATTTGCATTTCTATGAAATTGTGTCAGTGGCATACCCTCTTCTCAGTTTTACATTTATCGTCACTTTGCAGTAGAGTGAAGGCATCCATCTGTTTCTCCTTTTCCAAAGAGGGTCTATTTAGTAAAAGATATAAGAGAATATTGACAAAATCTGAGTAAGGGTTCATTGAAAATATAATAGAATCATAAGAAAATTGGACTAAACAGTAACAGGCTTGAATATAACCAATATTTTTTGTGAAATTATATCCAGAAAATCGGATTAAACAATCAGATCACACAATTTTGGCTAATAGACATTTTCTGCTCAAATTCTACATATTTGCTATATGACAGCAAAAAATAAGTTTCTTGAGGGCAATCATTCCCTCCAATAACAAATATAAGTGACTTTTCATAGTCATATTGTATATTTCTAGGGAGTCTTCAATCCATTGTGTCATTAATACTTTCATACAGAGTGTGTTCTGTTATGCATGATTTCCACTTTTAATCTTTATAGCACTCAAAGTATGGATGTTGCAGAGCTTCTTTAGCTGTTATTCTTTTATTCCCATCCACTTCTAACATTCTTTTCAACAAATCCAAACCCTCTGGAAACCCAAGATTTTTAACAATTCTTATGTAGCAGGAAGAGAAAGGCTTTAATGGATTTAAAATTATAATATACAACTGCTCCTTTAGAAATTTCCCATGAAAAAGTGGCTGGCCGATTAACATTTCTGCAAATATGCATCCCATTGACCAAACGTCCACAACAAAACAATTGTATGAGGTGCATCCCATCAACAATTCGGGAGCTCTATACCACAAAGTAACGTACTCGTCATATTTATTGTTCTAAATAACTCCATGCTCTGAGTCTTTCACCATGACATCCATGCCAAAGTATGCAATCTTGAGGGCTGTGGCTTCCTGGTTTAGCAAACAATTAGAGGGCTTAAGGTCCCTGCTGGAATTTATGAAAATTCCATAACAAACCAGAGAGAATAAAACACTCCTCTTTAACACAGAGAAAAATAAGAATTTATTCACTGGAGAATAGAGTTTTTCACTTGAAAACTATTTCGTTAACTTCAAAAAAAATTGTTACAAAATCTGGACTGATTCAAGATGCAGTGCCCAAAACAAACTTCACTGTCTCACTGTTCTGCGCAAAACAATGCACTGTTTAAAAAAATACTTTGTCTCTTTGAAAATACACTGCTATGTATATTCTTTCTATTTTTCCCTCTGCCGTGCTATTTCAAAACAATGATATTATGCTCTGTCTATTACTATAGCCTCTCGGGCTTTACACTTTATATATGCTGCGCATATATTAAAACATTACAAACTATGTAAAATAAAACTTTAAAACAAAATCTATTTAAAACAAATGTCGGGGCCCACACATTATAATGCGCAATGTTAAACATTAAAATGTTATATCATTAACTCTGTCGCGAATATAACACATTAAACAAAACATTAAACCAAACATTTAAACCTTTACACGATGAAATAAACATAACACCGCCAGACTCGAAAAATTATGAGCCAAAACACATAGAACCATTTCACAATGAAAAACCACGTTACAAGTTTGGGTGACGTCTTATGAATTTTTGTGCGCGCGATGAGATTTAAATCCACCTCATAAATCATATCGCGTTCGCCCAGGGCTTGCTGACGCAAGCACAAAGTGTAACGTGAAACCTTTTATCAATTCCACTGAATAAACTCCATCGGGTTTGGTTCAATAACAAAACAAATGACCAAACAATAGTTCTGATTGCTGATTATAAAACAGACGCGATGAACCATATTTACTCCACCATAAAACATGCATCGATTTCGGAACATCAATACACAGTGGTTCAGCCAAATAAGTTTTGATTCCGATGGAGAATGTGATGCGATGAAAAAATTTAAATCCCGCCTATGATATGGATCGGGTTCAAACTTTCAATGTTTGAAATTGGGCCATAACACAATTAGCCATCGCCGATATAACAATCGGACCATCAGCGATATAACATGGATGTGGATTATATGTGAACCGTTCCAATTGCAGAACTCGCTACATGAACAAGACACTTGTGATGTGTGGGGACCATTGTTAAAAAAACGTCCGCATTGTTTTAAAACAAAAAAAAAATGCTCTGTTACTATTTTACCACTTTGTTTTGAAACATAGAGTACCACAGAAAAAAAACGAACTGACTGTTCTCAAAATTAGAAGGCGGTCCCGTGTCAGGGCTTTTCAAACAATTACAGGAAGTGGCTGGAGGACAAAAAACCAGAGATTAAAAATGGAAAGTGGCCATGCACAGGGACAGTTGAAAGTAAAATTTCAACTCTCCCCCTTACTTTTAGCTGCTGGGTTATCAGTCATACCCAGGCATTTTCTCAAAAACTCAAAACTCTTCTGCCCCAATGGCTTGGTCAGAATGTCTGCAAACTGCTCCTGAGTTCTGCAGTGTTCCAAAATAATTTCTCCATTGTTCACTAGCTCCCTGATGTAGTGAAACTTTGTGTCAATGTGTTTCGTTCTCTTGTGAAACACAAAATTCTTGGATAATGCAATAGTTGATATATTGTCACAAAAAAAATATTGTACCTTTTACCTGCTCTTGGAATAAACTCCTTAGCATTCTCCTCATCCAAGCTGCTTGACACCCTGCTACTATACCTACCAAATATTCTGCCTCTGTTGTAGACAACGCTACAATAGGTTGTTTTTTAGAAGCCCATGAAATGTCTCCTGAACCCATGTGAAAAACATAACCAGAAGTGCTCTTCCAATCATCTACACTTCCAGCCCAATCACTGTCAGTATATCCAATTAAATCCGAACATTCTGAAGTAGTATATAAAATGCCATACCATTTGGTTCCTTTAACATACCTCAGAATTCTCTTCACTGCCTGCCAATGTGCATCCTTTGACTTCTCCATGAATCTGGAAATCAAACTAATAGCATGCATTATATCGGGCCTAGTTACAGTCAAATACATGAGGCTACCAACTATGGTCTTGTACAAAATAGGATCAAAATCCTTGTTGTTGTCATCTCTGCTAAGTTTTAATTCCATCACTGTGGGAGTGATTGTTTCTTTGATCTCCTGCATATTAAATCTTTCCAACACTTCATTAACATATTTTGCCTGTGATATAAAAATCCCATTTTCATCTTGTTCTACTTCTATTCCTAAAAAGTATCTCAACAAATCCATGTCAGTCATTTCAAATTATTCTTTCATGACTGTTTTAAAAATTTCAATAAGGTAATCATCATTACCTGTGAAAATAACATCATCAAAATATAAAACCACAATCAACATTTTACCATATTTTTCTTTGATGTAGAGGGTGGGTTCTCCCTCACAGTTTTCAAATCCATTTTTTAGTAGATAGGAATCTATCCTACTATACCATGCTCTTGGCACTTGCTTCAGCCCATAAAGATATTTCTTCAACCTACACACTTTGTGCTCTTGGCCTTTCTTTTCATAGCCAAGAGGTTGTTCAATGTAAACCTCTTCCATTAAAACTCCATTTAGGAATGCTGACTTCACATCCATTTGGTTAACTTTCCACTTGTTTTGTGCTGCTATGGACATCACTACTCTCACGGTTTACATTCTAGCAACCGGTGTGAAAGTTTCCTCATAGTCTATCCCATGCTTTTGCTTATACCCTTTGACAACAAGTCTGGCCTTGTGTCTCTCTATTTTGCTTTCAACATTACTCTTGGTCTTGTAGACCCATTTAACTACAATGACATCTTTACCTTTTGGGAGTTCAACCAAATCCCATGTCTTGTTTCTTTCTATGGAATTTATCTCCTCATCCATAGCTTCTATCCATTTCCTATCTTTAATAGCTTATTCAAAGTGGATAGGGTCCAACATTTCTCCCCCTTGGTGTCCAACTTCTTCCTTAGCTGATCCGGAATGTGTGCATAAGCCACACATCCAAAAAATTTCATATGTGTGACACTTTGCTTTGTGCCACTCCATGCCTCTTCTGGCACTTTGTTCATAACTTCTTTTGTAGGGCATCTATTTAAAATGTACACTGCACAATGTACAGCTTCGGCCCAATAATCATTAGGAAAATTCTCTGCCTTTAACATACTCCTTACCATGTCCATTATGGTTCTGTTCTTCCTTTTGGCAACTCCATTTTGCTGTGGAGTATATCTAGTTGTAAACTGCTTATGAATCCCATTTTCTCTACAAAAACGTAGAAAATATTTAGAGATATACTCACCTCCTCTATCAATCCTTAGGAATTTGATATGCAACCCACTTTGGTTTTCCACAAGTGCTTCGAAATTGCAAAATCTTTCAAACACTTCATTTTTGTTTTTCAAAAAGTAAACCCAAGTTTTTCTAGTAAAATCATCAATAAATGTTAACATGTAATGGCTGCTAGCAAGTGATGGAGTTTGCATCAGTCCACATAAATCTGAGTGGACAATCTCTAAGGGTGCCTTTTCCCTTATGGTTTTCCTAGAAGGAAAACTTTCTCTATGTTGTTTCTGAAAGATACAACCTTCACAAAGGCTGTTCGATTTCTCTATCAATGGTAAACCTCTTACCATTCCTTTTATGTTCAACAAGTTAAGACCTCCAAAGTTGAGATGTCCAAATCTCAAGTGCCAAAACCAATTATCATCTTTTGGTTCACTTTGGAAAACCTCTTATGTCACTGCTGCTATCTCTTCTTCATTTTTCAAATCTGCTCTCATTCTGAGAGGGAACATCCTGTTCCTTGTCATCGTCACTTCAACAATACATTGTTTGCTAGGTGTTTTATCCATGATGGTGCAAACATCATCTTCAAAGAAAACATTGTACCCCTTTTGAACAAGCTTTCCAATACTTAAGAGGTTACATTTCATTCCTGGAACATAATAAACATCTGCTATGGATTTCTTTACACCTTTCCTTGTTAAAACATTTACATCTCATTTTTCCATAACATAAACTTTACTATCAGTCCCTAGTGTGACTTGTGACTTCACACTCTCATATAACATATAAAACATGGCTATGTTTCCTGTCATATAGTTACTCTGACCGAAGTCTAGAAACCATCAATCTGCACTCTTTTCCTCAGCCATATTACAAGCTAAAAACAATTTATCTTGGCTGATATTTTCTCTAGTAAAATTTTCATTTGTTCTATTTCCCATATCATGTTGCTTCTTTCTACATTCATTAGAATTATGCCCATATTTTTTACAATAGTGACATTGGACATTGGATTTATCATACCTTTGTCCTCGAGCATGATGTTGGCCACTTTTTTCGCTACTGCCTTTGCCTTGATGCTGATTTGGATTGCTGCCCCTTCCTTGAGCATTTTTTGGACTGTTTCTTCCACCTCTGTTTTGGCTTCTGCCTCTTCCTCTCTTGTTTTCTCTGCCTTGCCTCTTCCTCTTCCGAAAGACATCTGGGTCTTAAAGGCATGCTCTAGAGATGAGTTTTCTGTTCTACCCAATCTCTGCTCATGTGTCATCAGTGATGCATGTAGCTCATCCACTGAAAAGTTTGTGAGATCCTTGGTCTCTTCTATGGTGGTGACAATCACATCAAACCTTGAGGGTAGACTCCTCAAGAGTTTTTCCACAATCCTCCTTTCTTCAAGATTCTCTCCATGAAACCTTATCTGTGTGACCATTCCAATCACATGAGTGAATGATGAGTCAATTCTATCTGAATCCTTCATGCAGAGAGTCTCAAATTATCTCCTCAGCAACTAAAGTTTTGTTGTCTTCACTTTCTCCATGCCTTGATAGGCTGTCTTGAGAGTTTTCCATGCTTCTTTGGATCTCTTGGCTGCTGCTATCTTTGGGAACACACTCTCATGCGCTGCTTGATACAAAAAGTAGAGGGCTCTTGAATCCTTCTTATTATTGATCTTCAACAGTTCCTTCTCTACCTGAGTTAAATCATTAAACTCATTTTCATTTGCTGGTTCTTCAAATCCATTTTCAACAAGTTCCCATAAGTCTTGGGAAGAAAACATGGCTCTCATGGTTATTTCCTAGTAGTAATAGTTTTTCCCATTAAATTGTGGGAGCTAGGTATTTCTAATACCCATGCTAGTGATGGCTCCAACCATTCTTGCACTCTTAACTATGCTTTAAAATACTTGACTGTGTTTTTTAAACAACTAACTGTCTTCAACAGTAACACAAAAAAAATGACTTGAGAAATACCTTGGATTCTTCTTGACTGAGTCTTCACTCTGCCGGAGAAGCTGCTGCAACAAAGAACTCCTTCCTTCAGCTTCTTTGACCTTCAAAGAGCCTGGACTAGCTCTGATACCATGTTCGAATTTATGAAAATTCCAGAACAAACCAGAGAGAATAAAACTCTCTTTCTAACACAGATAAAAATAAAAATTTCTTCACTGGAGAACAGAGTTTTGCACGTGAAAAATATTTCATTAACTTAAAAAAAAAACTGTTACAGAATCTGGATTGCTTCAAGACACAGTGCCCAAAACAAACTTCGCTGTCTCACTGTTCTGTGCAAAACATCGCATTGTTGTGTGTGTTAAAAAAAATACTTTGTCTCTTTGAAGATACACTGTTGTGTATATTGTTTCTATTTCGCACTCTACTATGCTATTTCAAAACAATGATATTACGCTATGTCTATTACTATAGCCTCTCGGGCTTTACACTTTATATATGTCGCACATATATTAAAATATTACAAACCATGTAAAATAAAACTTTAAAACAAAATCTATTTAAAACAAATGTCAGGGGCCCACACATTATAATGCGCAATGTTAAACATTAAAATGTTATAACATTAACTCCGTCGCGCATATAACATATTAAAAAAAACATTTAAAACTTCGCGCGATGAAATAAACATAACACCGTCGGACTTGAAAACTTATGAGCCAAAACACATAGAACCATTTCACAATGAAAAATCGCGTTACAAGTTTGGGTGACATCATATGAATTTATGTCCATGCAATGAGATTTAAATCTGCCTCATAAATCATATCACATCTGCCCAGGGCTTGCTGATGCAAGCACAAAGTGTAATGCAAAACCTTTTATCAATTCCGATGAATAAACTCCATCAGGTCCGGTTCAATAAAAAAACAAATGACCAAACAACAGTTCCAATTTCCGATTATAAAATGGATGCGATGAACCCTATTTACTCCACCATAAAACATGCATTGGGTCCAGAACATCAATACATAGCAGTTCAGCCAAATAAGTTTTGATTCCAATGGAGAATGTGATGCGATGACCAAATTTAAATTCGGCCTATGATATGGATCGGGTCCAGACTTTCAACGTTTTCAATTGGGCCATAACACAATGCTCCATCGCCGATATAACAATTGGACCATCGGCGATATAACATGGCTGTGGATTATATGTGAACTGTTCTGATTGCGGAACTCCCCACATCAACAAGACACTTCTGCTGTGTGGGAACTATTGTTAAAAAAATGTCCGCGTTGTTTTAAAACAAAAACAAACTCTCTGTTTCTATTTTACCACTCTGTTTTGAAATACAGAGTACCGCAGAAAAAAACAAACTGACTGTTCTCAAAATTAGAAGGCAATCCTATGTCAGGGATTTTCAAAAAATTATAGCAAGCGACTGGAGGACAAAAAACAGGAGATTAAAAATGGAAAGTGGCTCTGCACAGGGATAGTTGAAAGTAACATTTCAACAGTCCTTGTGTGCAACACCCTTGCTGTAACAATGAGACACACCATTGCAGAGCTGCCACAATAACCTTTTCACCACCCCTAATCTACGATGGCATCCAAAAACCCATGAACCCCACTGGATATGCAGAACATGGATGAGTGTTTCCAGTGTCAGATCCATATATTCCATTGCAATGTATACAAAAGGTGGGTCTAATCTATACTGATCACAACCTTCAATCCTTTCCCATTCAAAAATTCCCACCACATACTTACTTGGACTCATGAATTTTAACAGAGCTCCTTCCCCTAATGTGAAATTACAGTTGTTAGAAATTTTCATGGCCACTATCTTTCCTGTATCAATATTCTTGGCTTTCGAAACAACCCCATATGTGCCATGCCCTATATAATTCAAAATCTTATAACTATGAGACATCGTTAAAATATAATTATCCCAAACAGTTGAACTCGAATTTAATTTTGAATATAGCGAAGAGGAGAACCTGTAACAACAAAGACAGACATCCAAAGAAATCGTTGATTATCAAATGAGGTTGGCAGGAATAATGTTGGCGAGGGTTTTATAATGTTTTTCTGCTATTTTTAACCATCCAAAGCCAACTGCTGTTTCTGCCATTTTAAACTATGCATGTCGTAGTTCGTGCATGTTGTAGTTCGTTCTTTTCACTGAGACACAATTTCTATAATAAGCAAAGAAATCTCTTAAAAATAATTTGTAATCTGTTTATCTATAAAAGTATTGAAAATTGAATAAGTTTAAATGTCTGAATTAACTCCTTAAATATTTTATTTAATCATTATTATATATAACCTATTTCATATATTTATAATTATATTGATAATTTCAATTACAATAATTTTAGTCACATTAAGTGGTAGTTAAATCTTAAATTAATCGATATTGACTTTTAGTTGTATACTAAATATTTGGTAAGTGAGAGAAAAGCTTTAATAAGTGTGGTTGTTTTCTGTTTTTTTTCAATCAAACTTTGCATCTCACACAATTTCAAACTTGTAATAGATTTGTAATCTATTTATCTATAACTATATTATAATTTAAATTAATATAGAAGTTCACATAATTAAAAAAAAGGGTTCATTTCAATCCAAGTTTGCATCTAACACCCTTCAAAAGAAACCTATAACAGGTTTGTAGTATATTTATCTATAATTATATTGTTGAAAATGGAGTAAGTTTAAATTTCTAAAATTAACTGCTTAGAATATTTTATTTATTTAGTTATTATTATATATAATATATTTTAAATATTTATATATTTAAATTTTTTTATAATTATATTGATATTTTTAGTGGTAGTTAGTTTTTAAATTAATCATTATTAACTGAGTGGTATAATAATATTTAATAAGTGTAGTTTTTTTGTTTGTTTGTTTGTTTTTTTAATAAAATGTAATTTATAAATACATTTTTTAAATAAAAATATGTTTATTAAATATAAATTTGAAATTTATTACTTATTTAAACTATTTTAATTATTTTAGAGTATTTAAGAATAATATAAATGTTTAAAATAGCTTTTTATGTTATATATTTAACATTACAAAACTATTTTTAATAACAAGAAGTGAATACATCTTTTTGTTGATAGTGAAGAGTGGTTATATATATATAATATTTTGATATTAAAATAGAGTAAAAACAAAAATTTCATAAGCTATCATTTTTAAATTTATGAGTATTAGTTTAATTTAAAATTTTTTAAGTACTAAATTAATATTAAAAAATGAATCTTCCCTAGTGGGGTTGATTTGACAATGGAAAAAAGTGGCAGATGAATATTCCTTGATGGTGGCTCCATACTCCTCTTCATGGCTATACAATACTACAATTACTGCAGATCTTGGGAGGTTTTGCTCCCCTTCATGCCTATACAATACTACAATTACTACAGATCTTGGGAGGTTTTTCTCGGGATAAAAACAACGAGGTGGCTACAGAGGCATTTTATTAAGTCAAGCTGAAAAATGAGTGTGTGTAGGCAGGGAGACACGTTTATTTTTCATGGTGAGTCCCCAGGGTTATGGCCTTGGCTGAGAGGCACTACGTGCTCTCTCGATTCTCTGGAGCAATCGGGCATGATTTGTTTGCTCTGCCCTTGGGACGCGGGGTTGCTAAGGGCTGAAGAACCAAGTCATTACCAAGCTCTGGTTTGATAGTGGCTTGGGGACTCAGAAGGTGGGGTGATGGGCCTTATTGTTTTTATCTAGGAAAATGAGAAGCAACATTCAGGTTTCTCCTATGTATCCTATGCCATATCTGAGCATGCCTGGTGGTCTCAGATTGCTGAATATTTCTGTAAGCCGAGGATCTTCTTTTTCCAAAGAATGTAGACAATGCATCATCAATGTTAGGTCCCTATATCACTAGTATAGTCCCTTATTATTGTTAGTGTAACCCCCTTATTGTTATTATTGTACCCTTGTAACCCCCATTTTTTTATTGTTGTGCCCTTAAATTATTATTGTTAGGTCGGCTAGGATTACATTGTGGCCCACTAGGATTACATTATGGCCCCATGGACTCCTATATATAGAAATGAGGTTTTATAAATTTTATCATCAAAGAATTGTTAATTTATGTAATGTATTGGAGGTTTCCCCCTCTAAGTGGCTTATTTATAAGGTGTTGATATCTCTTTTCTTCTATTTTTGAAGCTGGTTACACAACATTTGATACTAGAGGTTTGGATTCTAGGGTTTTGCTACTCCAAAAAGTTCATTGTGGAATTTTCCCTATAAATTTTTTTCTACTAAGTTTCAGAAGCTGAAAATTTTAGGGTGCGAAGCCGAAATCCTAAGGAAGATTCTCTAAAAATTTCAAAGCTTGGTTCGCAATATTTTCGGAGATATGATCTGTGGAAGTTAGGTATTTTTTCATGCTCCTAAACAAGTCATCTTGGAATTTTCACTATAAAATTTTTTCTACTAAGGTTTAGAATCTGAAATTTTTAGGGTGCGAAGCGGAACTCCTGAGGAAACTTGTCAAAAAATTTCAGAGCTTGGTTCGCAATATTTTTGGAGATATGATCTGTGGAAGGTAGTGCGTTTTCAGGCCCCCGAATTTCATCTCAAAGAGGTGATCGTGGGAAAATATTCATAAATATCTCTATGAGCATCGGATTGGAGTGCCGTAAAAAGTGGTCGCAAGTATATGGACTTTAGTTTATTGGCTATCAATTTTAGATCCTAGGGATGAAACAGTGACACGAGGCAAGTCATACAAGTTCGCTCTACTGAACCAGTCCAAAATTGGGCCATTGTGGGAGAGTGGACATAACTTTGTCTTGAAGAATCAAAATTAGATCAGACCTATGGAATTTTAAAGAAGCTTCAAAGGGATACTACAGGGCTGAATTTCAGATATTGAAGATTTTCAATTACATAGATAATTCAATTTCATGATCGAGCTCCTCAAAGAAAGTAAAAGGTGTGTATTTTTTTTCCGAATTGCATAAGTCTTGTTTGAAGAATCAAGTTGAATTGATTCCAAGGGAATATTGTAGAATATATATCAATATTGGATTCTAAAATGGCCCCTAAAAATAATTAAACACCCATTAAGCCTTTAGAAGGCTCTACTATGACTCATGAAGACGAAGAATGGCAACATGACATATCTAAATTACAAGAGCAAGTGCAACAAATTTCGCTCTTGCAAAGAACAACAAAAAATGAAATGGAAGTTTTGAAGAAAGGCGTGGAAACTAAGATGGATGGTTTGAAGAAAGGCGTGGAAGCTAAGATGATTGGTTTGGAAGCTAAGATGGATGGCATGGAAGTGGGCATGGAAGCTAAGATGGATGACATAAAAGACAACATGGAAAACATGAAGAGTGATCTAAACGCATACATGGAAGGCTTGATGACAAGCTTAAAACCAGAAATGATTCCTAATGGCGGAAATATAGGAGAAGAACCTCATGATGAGAACAAAATAAATGTTAATCGTGATTTCATAAACTCAAATGTTGGTGGGAAGAACCACCATATTCCAAAAATGGATATGAGGAAGTTTGATGGAAAGGATCCTGTAACATGGATACTACAGATGGAGCAATATTTTGATCTCCATAACGTGCAAAACACACAAAAGGTACGCATTGCAACTTTACATTTAGAACAAATACATTTGTATGGTATCGATGGCTTTGCTCCTGTAAAAAAATTGTCACTTGGTCAATTTTTACGGAGGAAATGATAGCACATTATGAGGATACAAAGAGCAACACCTTCTTTAGCCAATTGATAAATCTAAAACAAAAGGGTTTAGTGGGGCAACATATTGAGGACTTCCAAAAATTCAATATTAGGGTAACCGATATTCTAGAGGAACACTGGATTGATCTCTTCATACGCACTTTAAAGGATAACATCCGACATGAAGTTCACGTTTTGGAACCCGATTCATTGGAGAAGGCATTCAGGTTGGAAATAAAATTTGAATGTAAAGTTATGGTGACAAGGAAGCCTACCACTCAATTCTATAAAGAAGGAAGTGTTGCTACGTCTAGATTTCCAAAACCTACAAGGTTGACACCACAAAAATTGGAAGAAAAAAGAGCAAAAGGGCTTTGCTATAGTTGTGATAGAAAATACACTAAAGGTCATAAGTGTGCTGAGAAGAAATTACTTTACATAGATTTTGAAGAAGAAGAAGAAAATGAACAAGAAGAGGATATACACTAGGAACCAGCCCTAGAAAAGGAAGAAATGAATCCGACCATATCGTGTAATGCACTGGCAGGAATTACCACTCCTCAAACTCTCAAGATAGAAGGACATATCAAGAAGAAAAGGGTAATAGTGTTGATTGATTCAGGTAGCACCCATAATTTTATTCATCGTAAGGTAGCCAAGGAATTAAATTGTTTCCTATACCCAGCACCAGAATGTCAAGTGATGGTTGCAAATGGAGGAACTATAAATTGCTCTGGAAAATGCCATAATATCAAGCTAACCATGGGGGAACATGTATTGACTAGTCCAATGCTTTCCATTCCTATGGGAGGTGCTGATGTTGTACTAGGAGTACAATGGTTACAATCTTTGGGGACGGTAGCTTTTAATTTTCAAGAACTTTTCTTGAATTTTTTTTCAGAAGGAAAGGAAGTAGAATTACAGGGTATTGAAGGGAATCCGTGAAGGATAATAAGCTCTAATGTCATGAAAAAGCTTCTAAAGAAAGAACAACGAGGCATAATTGCACAATTATGCTCACTAGAAGTTCCGACATCAAAATCATCTATTTCTGCAGATCTCCAACAAGTCTTGGACAATCATTCCAAGGTGTTTCAAACTCCCAAAGGACTCCCACCTATTCGTGATCATGATCATGCTATTCATTTGATTCCAGGAAGTGTTCCTCCAAACATCAGGCCTTATAGATATCCTTACTTCCAAAAGAGCGAAATTGAACGTATGATTGCAGAAATGTTAGAGGCGGGTATAATTCAACCTAGTCAAAGTTTTTTCTCTGCTCCTGTAGTATTGGTACACAAGAAGGATGGATCATGGCGAATGTGTCCGGATTATAGGGAGCTCAATAAGCTCACCATTAAAGATAAATTTCCCATTCCTGTGATTGATGAATTAATGGATGAATTACATGGAGCAATTTATTTTACCAAGTTGGATCTTCGTTCAGGATATCATCAAATTAGAATGAAGACTGAAGATATTCCAAAATAGCATTTCGAACTCATGAGGGTCATTATGAATTTTTGGTCATGCCTTTTGGCCTTACCAATGCACCTTCTACATTTCAAGGGTTGATGAATTCCAATTTCAAACCCTTCCTTAGAAAATTTGTGCTAGTATTTTTTGATGATATACTAATCTACAACAGGTCTTGGAAGGATCACGTTGAACATGTTGACAGGGTGCTCAAACTATTGCAGGAGAAACAATTATATGCAAAAACATCCAAATGTTTCTTTGAAGTACAAGATGTGGAATATCTGGGTCATATTGTATCTCATGAGGGTGTTAAAGTGGACCCTAACAAAATTAAAGCCATTAAGGAATGGAAAGTCCCCACAACCATAAGGCAGTTGCGAGGATTTCTCGAGTTAATAGGGTATTATTGCAAGTTTTTTAAGAATTATGGGAGAATAGTAGCACCTATAACAACATTATTGATGAAAGATGCATTTTCATGGTCTCCTAAAGCAACTAAGGCCTTTTAACATCTTAAAGAGGCAATGTGCTTAGCACCGGTCTTAGCTACGCCAGACTTCACAAAAACCTTTATTGTGGAATGTGATGCCTCAGGAAATGGAATTGGTGCTATTTTAATGCAGGAAGGAAGACCAATTGCTTTTGAAAGTCATCCAATCAAAGGAAAGTATTTACATAAACCTATTTATGAGAAGGAAATGTTAGCAATACTGCATGCACTAAAGAAATGGCGAACTTACCTAATTGGAGGACACTTCAAGGTAAAAACTAATCATGATGGTCTTAAACAATTTTTGGAACAAAGAATATCTTCAGAAGAGCAGCAAAAATGGGTCACAAAGATGTTGGGTTATGACTTTGAAATAATCTACAAAAAAGGAAAACTTAATGTTGTTGCAGATGCACTCTCAAGAAAGAATGAAGAGGTGGAAGCATTGCTTTGTGCCATTTCTATTATCCAACCCGATTGGATAACTGAAGCAAGAGATGAATGGAAGAAGGACAAAGATGTATGGATACTCATTCAAAAGTTGCAGCAAGATCCTAGTACATCTGATACATTTAGTTGGAAAAATGATTCGTTATGGTACAAAGATCGCTTATATCTTTGTAAGAATTCCCAACTAAAAAAAAATATTCTTCTGGAATTGCACACTTCTCCTTTAGGAGGACACTCAGGATTTTTAAAAACTTACCACAGGGTGAAGAAAGAATTTTTTTGGGATGGTCTTAAATCTGATATTCAAAAGTTTGTGGCGGAATGTTTGGTTTGCCAGCAGAATAAAGTGGAAACAATTAAGACCCCGGGACTTCTACAACCTTTATCCATTCCAAGTCAACGTTGGGAGTAGATTTCAATGGATTTTATCACAGGTTTACCTAAGTCCAAAGGAAAGAGTGTCATCATGGTGGTAGTTGATAGACTTACCAAGTATGCACACTTTTGTGCATTATCTCATCCATTTAAAGCAAGTACAGTTGCTACTACATTTATGGACAGAATTCAAAAGTTACATGGAAGCCCAAGGGTTATTGTGAGCGACAGAGATCCCATTTTTACTGGAAATTTTTTGACGAAGTTATTTTTTTGTTTGGGTACTCAATTAGCTCATAGCTCATCTTATCATCCTCAATCTGATGGTCAAACTGAGATAGTAAATAAATGTTTGGAAGGATATCTTCGTTGTTTTGTATCCGATAAACAAACACAATGGGTCAAGTGGTTACCTCTTGCTGAATGGTGGTATAACACTTCCTTCCATACTGCAGCAAAAATGACCCCATTTATGGCACTTTATGGATATCATCCACCATCCATCACATCATCTTTAAGAGAAAATTCAAGGGTTCAAGCAGTGGAAGATCACATCGAGCATCAACAAGAAGTTCTCCAACTCTTAAAGGATAACCTGAATTTGGCACAAAATCGAATGAAACAACAGGCAGATCAACATCGCAGCGAGAGAAGTTTTGATGTAGGAGATTGGGCATTTTTACGGCTACAACCATACAAACAAATGTCCCTCAAGCAAGCTAAGAAGGATAATAAATTATCACCAAAGTACTATGGTCCTTACAAGTTGTTGCAAAATATTGGTACTATGGCATACAAATTGGAGCTTCCTGCTTCTTCGCGAGTACATCCAGTTTTCCATGTTTCATGCTTAAAGAAGGTTATAGGTGAAAATCTTCCAGTTCAAACAATATTGCCAGAACTTGATGAGGAAGGAAAATCATATTGGAACCTGAAGCGGTCATGGAAACAAGAACTCGACAGCTACGGAATCGATCAATTTCAGAGTATCTCATCAAGTGGAAGAACTTACCCACTGAAGATTCTACATGGGAGGATGAGAATTTATACAGAAGCACCCGAAGCTACTCAAGTGTTGAGGACAACACTTTTTTTGAAGGAGAGGGGCATGTTAGGTCCCTATATCACTAGTATAGCCCCTTATTATTGTTAGTGTAAACCCCTTATTGTTATTATTGTACCCTTCTAACCCCCATTTTGTTATTATTGTGCCCTTAAATTATTATTGTTAGGTCGGCTAGGATTACATTGTGGCCCACTAGGATTACATTATGGCCCCATGGACTCCTATATATAGAAAGGAGGTTTTGTAAATTGTATCATCCAAGAAATTTTCATTTATGTAATGTATTGGAGGTTTCCCCCTCGAAGTGGCTTATTTCTAAGGCGTTCATATCTCTTTTCTTCTATTTTTGAAGCTGGTTACACAACAACCAACACATGGTCAGACTCATGAGGAAAGGGAATGTCTTAAAATTTGGGATTAGGACATGGATTGACTGATGTAGAAGGTGGGGCTTCTCCAGTCCTTGGATAATTATTATAATGTAGAACAAGTTTAGCAAGCTGGCTAAGATTTACATTTGATTTACAGTTTGGAGAGATGACTTCTACAGAAGAAAAATTAACTAATTGGACAAACTCAAATAACTCAATATGTTGACAATGAATAGAAGAACGAGAAGGGCAAGCAGCATCAATTTCTTCAGGATTCCTGTACAAAGGGGAACTTTTGCAGAGCTGAATTATTCTTTTGTGATCGATGGTCGATCTTCTGGGAAAAGAAATTATAGTATAAGACTGTTTTTCTTGGACATTGGTAGAAGTAATACTCTGCATACCAGGAGGCTTGGGATTTTGAACAATCCAGTGTCCAGGGAAACTCAGATCTTGCCATTAGATTGTTTGGTGCTCAATCTTTTGATTTTTTGAATATGTAAGAACTACCACATTGGATTTTGAATCTTGACTCGGAGTATGGAAGACTGTAGGATATAGGGTGTTGGTATGCCTGAAACACCCTCTTGTCTAAATGGATATATTGTGTCTCTTTTTCCTCATATCAAATCCATATTTTTGGATCTGTAGCTGCAATATGTCTTTTATATGCTCGTTGAAGTCATATACAGAGGAATTAGGATAACAATCAAAATAAACCGAGCCATTCAAAAATGGAGCAACTATTCCTCCTATCAGTGAGTCAGTATACTTATTATGGGTAAGATCTCTGACCGTGGCAAGTAAAAAGGTTTCTATCCCTCTATGGGTCAAAGAATTTGTTCCTACCTGAATACATCCCAAATGAAGAGACTGGGTTTTTAGCCTTTTGGCTTTTGCTTGAAGAATTTTTGGATCAAGGAGAGGAATGGATTGCACACAATCATAATTTTCTTTAATTTGGCTTATGGTTTCCTTTATGGAAATTCTGGTAGTGGAAATTAGATGAAATGCAGAAAAATCATAATATACATCGGATGCATTTATATTTGGCAACTTCCATCTAGGAGATGGTTGACATTATAAATATTCAAGATCGGTTGAGTTTATAACATGGCTAGACGATGAAGCGAACATATCTCTATATAATAGAATCTTAAGAAAATCTGAGCCGAGATTAATTTCATATATAAGTGAATCTTGAGAAAATCGAAGTCAACAGTGACAATTTTGAATATAACCAATATTTTTTTGTGAAACATTATCAGATCAGAAAAATTTAGCTAACAAAAATATTCCGCTCAAATCATACCTCAGTTGCTATAGTTTCCACAGTTGTAGTACTATGTAGAAATTGTGTTTGGGAGCAATCATTCCCTCAATCAGAAAATATATGTGACTTTTCATAGTGATGTATTATATTTTTCAGGGAGTCTTCAATTCGATGTGTCAGGATTACTTTCATTACGCAGTGTGTGTTTTGTTAGGCATGATTTCCATTTTTTAATTTTTATTGCAGCGTTTTATAATCCTATAGCACTCGAAGTATGGATGTTGTGGATCTTTTTTAGTTGTTATTCTTTTATTCCCATCCACTTCTAGCATTCTTCTCAGCAAATCCATACCCTCTGGACACCCAAAATTTCTAAAAATTCTTGCGTAACATGAAGCTAAATGCTTTCCTAGATTTAAAAATATAATATCCAACTGCTCATTTATAGATTTCCCATGAAAAAGCGGCTAGCTGATCAAGATTTCTGTAAATATGCATCCCATTGACCAAACATCCAGAGAAAAAAATTGTATGAGCTGCATCCCATCAGCAATTCAGGAGCTCTGTACCACAGAGTAACGTACTTGTCGTATTTATTGTTCTGAATAACTCCATGCTCTGAGTCTTTCACCATGTCAGCCATGCCAAAGTCCGCAATCTTGAGGGAAGTGGCTTCCTTGTTCATCAAACAGTTAGAGGGATTAAGGTCTGTGTGTGCAACATGCTTGTTGTGACAATAAGCCACAACCTTTTCACCACCCCTAATCTGTGATGGCATCCAAAAACCCATGAACCCCACAGGATATGCAGAAGATGGATGAATTTTTCAAGTGTCAGATCCATATATTCCATTTCAATGTATACATAAGGTGGGTGTCCATACTGATCACAACCTTCCATCTTTTTGCATTCAAAAATTCCCACCACATACTTTCTTGGACTAAGGAATTTAAACAAAAATCATTTTCGTTATGTGACATTATAGTTAAGAGAAATTTTCATGGCCACTATCTTTCCTGTATTAATATTCTTGGCCTTTGAAACAATGCCATATGTGCCCTGCCCTAAATAATTAAAAAACTGATAATTCTGAGACATCCTTGAATTCTAATTATCCAAAACAGATGAAATAACAAAGACCTATAGACATACAAAGAGATCGTTGATTATCGAATGAGGTTGGAATGAATAAAATGAGAGCGTTTTATAATTTTATTCTGCTACTTTTAACTGTCCAAAGCCGACTATTGCTTCTGCCATTTTGAACTATGCATCTCGTAGTTCATTCTGTTTAGTGAAACACAATTTCTATAATAAAAACATAGGTTTGTAATCTATTTATATAAAAATGTATTGAAAATGAAGTAAGTTTAAAATTCATTTTATTTGAATATTTTATTTAATCATTATTATATATAACATAATTATATATTTATAATTATATTGATAATTTTAGTCACAATATGTGGTAGGTAGTTTTAAAATTAATTAATATTAAAGATAAGTGGCAGTAAAGATTTAATAAATTTTCTCATTTTGATAATAAAATAAGTTAAAAATATAAATTTTGATAAGATATATTTAAATTGGTTTATATATATATATATATATATATATATATATACTATTTTGAAAATAAAATAAGTTAAAATACAAATTTTGATAAGGTATCTTTAAATTTAGTAGTATTAATTTATGTGCAAATATTTTAATGTTATGTGAATTGATTATAAGTAATTTAAATATTTAAGGTGTAACAATTTTTTCAAGATGAGGTCTTTCTTTCTTGAGTCAAGGATAGCCAACTCTCTTGCTTCTTCTTTCCTCTGGACTATTCTTTAGAATTTCGGTCCCTTGGATCAACATTGTACTTCTTGTCTCTATTTAGAATCCATAGCAAATGCGTTTAACCAACTTTGGCCCTTTGTCTTCCTCGCTCTAGAAGGATACTTATTCTTGTTTTTCGGCTTGAGATATTTCATGTTCTGCACACAAAATCCTCTCTCACCATGACCATATTGTTTCAGCCTTCTTCCTGCAATCTGCAAGTCTGGAATCTCACACGTGTGGAAATAATTTGACCCCAAAAAAATCCCAAGAAAAAGATAAATACCTCGCTACTCCTTCCCTTCTCCTTGTTGGTTATGTAGCTTCTTCTTTGACCCCTTCACTCTTCTTACTATGTAAAAAATCCTTTAATAAATTAAGATTTGATTTATTAAAAGCATAATCAATCATTATTAAATATTGTCTAAGCATATTGTGTGGGGAAGGTCAGAACATAAAACACTCTCGCTCATACTATAGAAATTATCATTTCTTTGAAATAAATGTCACCTGGAAGAAAACACATCAAATGGACACTCAAAAGAGAAATCTATCAATTCATGATTTACCATTTATTAGAAAAGAAAGTATGTATTAATGCAGGCTTCAAAATCATAGAGGTCTTCCAATAATGATAAATAGTGCAGACATATCGAATTCTCAAACACGTTTTGAGAACATGTGAATATTATGAACTTAAAATAATTTCGATGGACAAAGAACGCACTAGCTCTTGTGCATCCTTCACCGTAGTAATTAGTGTGATATCACAAAAGTTCAAGTTCTAACTAAATCAAAAGATGCAGTGTTGAAATTGAACAAGAAAATTTCAACACCCACACCTAGTGAATTAAGCACCTACACTAGGGTGGGGCCCACAGGGCTAAATTTGGTGCATGTCTATTTTAGTTATCCCTTGGCTAGTATGGGCAATAAAATGTAATCTAGTATCAAAATAACTTGTAATAGTTAATTGAGAGTGATAAACTCATTTAGCTCATGAATTTCGAGTTAGGGGTAGCTGGTAAGGCATGCAGAGTAATTTTAGTTGTAACAGAGTTCAAAGTGCAGTGATGCTTTGTTAATGTAGGTTGTAATTAGTTTAACTCAATTAAGTGAGTTAAAATCAGTTGTTCTAGTTGTAACTATTTGATACATTGGTGAGAGATCAAGTGAATTAAATATTAATTAATTCACAATCAGTGATTTCACATGAAACTCAGGATTTACTATTATTAACTGCATGCATGTCATATCTAGTGGAGACGCAGTTGAGATCTAGGTGAAAGGGAAGTTGACTATCAATTGTAGGATTATTGTGTTGCACCCATGCAACGAAACACCCATTGGAGCACCCTCGATACTTGCGCAATAAAGAAAGACCAAAATTCCTATTCCTTAATTATTGCATTCATCAGGGATTGTGCAAGCAAGGGAAGCTGTATAGAGGCAGTTAATTTGCTATGTATTGGTCAGTGTTATATATGAAAGTGTGAGACAATTAGCTGAGTATAGGAGGGATCTTGTGAGGAGAGGTATGTAATTGTTTCATGATTCCATGCTGAATATAAAATAGAAGATAGTGGGGGTTTTGAGCAGCAAGCTTTCTCCGGGAAATTATCGGTGTTGTGATTTGATTTTATTCTTCTTTACCTCATGTGATTTGTGATTGTGTTTTTAATTCTGCAAAATATTTGTAGAATCGATTCAGTATCTAACCTGAGTAAATTATTATATAGAATTGAATCCAAGATATATACTCTTGTTTTATAATTTATACATGGTATCAAATCATAGGAAATCACAATTGTGAAGGAGGAGTTGAGTTTGTGATTGGACAAAATTCGAATTTGCAGAAAGAATTTCTTGGTGATACAAATAATTCAAGATCGAAATGGATTTCAATGCATTGAGGTTGGAGTATCCATTGGAGGGCACCTAAAACTATATTTCTTGGAAGGACAGGATGGAGGCAGTACTCAAAGATAATGGCTTGAAGGAATTCATTGAAAATGATGTTCCTAAACCTGTTGTGACAGATGTGGCAAATATTGATGCATGGCAAAAGAAAGTGGCAAAGGCGAGGAGGATCCTATTGGAGGGAGTAAGAGATAAAATTTTCTCAAGCCTTCATGGGAAATCCACACCATATGCAATGTAGAAGGATTTGAAGGATCTATTCTATAGAAGCAACAATCATAGGAAATTGGTGCTCAAAGATAAAATCAGGAAGATCAAGATGGAGAAGGGTGACTTCATACCAAAATATGTAACAAATTTTGTCCAATGTTACGATGAACTGGGGATCGTCAGTATAATTGTTGCTGATGATGATTTGGTGAGCTTGGCTCTCCTACGACTTCCCAATAGTTGGCACAGTTATCAAGACTCTATCAATGGAAGGGAAAAAATTCCAGATTAGGAATGAATGTGGTTGGATTTGGTGCAGGATGAGTTTAGTCAAAAAATGGCAAGAAGCAAGACATGTCCAAGGTGAAGTGTTTTCATTGTCATGAGCAAGGGAATTTTTCTACTAATTGTCCACAAAAGGAGAAGAACAAGAAGGTTGGAGGATCTTCAACTAGTGAGGCTTTTCTCTCGCAATTTGTGCTTGAATTCTCATTGATCGCATGCATGGTGTCAAGTGCATTGGGGTCTGTGTCATATTTGGATATTGGTGCTTCCTTTCACATGATGGGAGACAAGGAAATTTTCAGTAGATTGGAGGAGAAAGGTCTCCAGATGCATATTGAAATGGGTGATGATGGGCGATACAATGGTACCGGGATTGGTACTATTACCTTCAAGAGGCAGTCAAGTAACCCATTTTAATTAAAATATTTAATGCATGTACTAGGTTTGAAGAAAAAATTAGTGTCAGTTGCAATGTTGGAGGATAGAGGCTATGATGTTGTTTTTAGTGAAGTAAAATATTTCCCGCGACAAAAAACAACAGGAAAAGCCAAGAGGATATGGATTCAAGTTAAGAATCTCTACAAGTTGGAGATATATGGTTGCGTACCAATGATGGGCAAGGTAGACAAAGTGGTGAGCCAGGATGAGGGCAAATTATGGCATAGCCAATTGGGCCATCTTCACCATGGAGCCTTGAAAGTCATGCAATATATTTCTACTGGTCTTCCCAAGGGTACACTTGCGCAGTCACACACATGAAAGGGATGTACTATGGGAAAATATGTATAGGCCACATTTCATGAGAAGGACAATCGAGCTTCAAGGATCCTTGAGAGAGTTGACATAGATGTGTGTGGACCATTCTTTATTTCTTCCACAACAAAACATAAGCACTATGTGATATTTTTTGATGAATTTTCTCGTAAGTGTTGGATCTTCTTCATGCGAAAGAAGGATCAAACATTCCCTAAGTTTCTTGAGTTTAAGGCACTGGTGGATAAATATTTGGGGAAGCAAGTGAAGGCTCTTAGGAGCGATAATGGTGGAGAATACATCTCTAACAAATTCAAGAAGCTCTCTAAAAAATAAGTAATTCAAAGAGAACTAAAAACACCTCATAACCCAAAACATAATGGGGTCGCAGAAAGAAAGAATTGAACAATCGTGGGTGTAGCAAGAGCGATGTTGCATGATCAAGGCCTACCGATGCCTCTGTGGGCGGAAGCATGTAACACTGCGGTATTTATGTAGAACTGTTGTCCTCATAGGATACTTGGTGTGCGTACACTTGCAGACGCTTTCAGTAGTAAGAAACCTGATGTTTCACACTTTAATATTTTTGGCTCATCTATTTATGTGCATGTGACCAAAGACGCCAGGAAGAACCTGGAACCAACAACTGAGATTGAGATTTTTTTGGGGTACACTGAAAAACCCCAAATTATCAAGTGTATTTTCCAAAGAACATAATGACTGTTGTGCGATAGGATATAAAATTTGACAAGGAGAAAGCCATGTGGTTGTCCCTTGAGAGGGAGACGAACTTACATGAAGAGGAGGAACTGTTGGTTCCCAAGGATGAGCCTCAAGATGTGGATCAACCACATGCGAATATCCTTCATGGTCAAAAATGCCCATGTCATGTCACATGTCTTCTCTCAGCCCAAAATACATTGTCCAAATGTTTAAAATCCGCCATTTAAATATATCAGGCCGAAGCCCCCAATTCCTAAGCCCCTCTCCTTGTTATTGTCATACGATCCGAGCCCGAGAACCGCAGGCTATAGGGAAAAGAGCTCCATCATAAATCTTTCGGGGGGCAATATCAGCCATCCAATCCAATCCAAATCAACGGAGCGGACACCTTTTTATATGGAGGCCCCCACATATGTACCCCGCATGCAAGAAACCAACAAGATACCTCCTAAATCCACTTTCCTAAAGCAAGCAGTATTTATCACAAGCAACATCCAAGGATTAAGTTGTCAGTATTTTCAGACGGGCGGAAACCGTTTTCTCCCGATAAAGGTTGTACGAAGCAATGGGCATCGACCATGTGAACCGTCGGATTCCCCGACTTCCATCTGGCAAGTGAGAATACTAGAGATGCCCGCCTGTTAACGCATGTTTGCTGTGATCTGTGGCCTACCATCGTGCCATCCCCGCCCACTTTTAGCCGTTGATCAGTATTTGCCATCCTACGGTCTAGAGTCTAGTCTCTCCCTTTTGTTGACTCCGCTGCCACATCAGTCCTCCACTTGTTCCCCCGTACTCCCACGTGTTCGCTCCCGTGCACACCAAACATTTCCCCCGTCATGTATATATATATGTGTGCGTGTGTTTTCGTTCATATTCCCCATTTTATTTATTCCCCCACGACCAGACTGTGTCACGAAGAAAATCCACATTTCGTCCATCTGTCGAGCCTTCATCGATTTGCTTCCGCCACCATGCGTATTACTGTTATTTGTTCGCCTTCACAACGTCGTTATCATCCTCCTTTCCACACTCCCTGTCTCCGAGTTTATTTTCTTTTAATGGTTTGCGGGTTTTGCAGGTTTTAAAATGACATAGAAGGCGCTTTAATTTGCCACCTCCATTGCAGAAATCAGGAGCATACCAAAGGACGTGGGGACCTCACTGGCAAAATTAAAGCGAAACAGCTTTTCAGGTGAGACAATCATTAAAGACAGAAATGGAGCTGTAATCCTCTGCAGGTGAAATTCGCCCGCATTTAAGATCCGTAATCTAACCAGTTAAGAGCCGAGTACAAGACAGAATGGCATTATCTTCCGCCCTTACTAATAGATGCTGTGCAACACATTGTAAATATTTTATTAGTTGTGTCATGTATATAAGGAGATTTTAATCTCCCAGCATTTATTTCTGAATACAGATTGTAAAGTACATTTAATTATAGTTAGTCATTCATGCTGTGGGCGCGAATGTTTTCCGCCATTCTTATTCAAATTAGATCAATAAATGCTGGATACCTACCTCCTCCTCTAGAGTTTTCGATCTGTTCTATAAAGGCTCAAAAAGAAGACATTGTAAGGGTTCCAGATTTCTATCAGAAAACTGTGCAGTGAGAGGACTTCTGTATACATTTTTGTAAGATTTCTGTATGAAGCTTCAGAGCCCGTAGGGTCTCAGTGAGGAGGGGTTATAACTGTATTGAGGATTTTATCTCGGTATCCGCGCATGTAATTTTTATGTTAATACAATATCTCTTTCATGCTCATTATCTTCTTGTATCATGTTCTAGAATGCGAGTGGCTCACTAGTTTGCATTAAGGATTCATCCTCGTTGATGCCCTTTCTGGAATTAGTCAAACGCTTTAAATAGGCCTAGTCATGGTATATTGTTCCATGTTCACTCTTTCCATATTTTTTGCTATATTAGTTGCTTGAGGAGGGTGCTTTTAAAACGCCATTGTCATATAAGGATTCGTAAATTGGTGCGCCCTTATATGGTTCTGTTGTGTATCTGGGTATCAGTCTCATGCCAGCTAATATCTTCTTATGTTTCCTCACCGCACTCACTTCCTGATATCTGATTTCTGTGATATATTATTTGAATCGGCCCTCTTTACAGTAAGCGGTCTCTTAACTGTCCGATGCTTTCATGCTGAAGTTTTACTTGATGTTCCTACATTGTTCTTGTCTTTGTACTAGCTTCTGAGAGAGATTGGTCCCATTCAAAACTAATTTCCTTGTTTAGAACAAGAGATAGTAAGCTAGTTCTTGGACTGACAACCCAAACTAAAAGGGCTCCTTGCTATATTAAGATGTCCTAGGCACTGGTCTATGGCAACTCTAGGCTGTCTCTAGGGGGGGGTGACAAAATCATCCACAACATCTTTCTGGCGCCGTTTCCGGGGAACGAATTCAAGAATATTTGTTTCCCTGGGTTCGACATCTCATATTCACTCTCTAATCAGGTGAGCACAGAGAGGTGAAGAGTTGCAGATTTCTCACCTTGGCGACTCCACTGGTCTTTATTTGATAAATTTTATTGGAAGTCCTGGCTTCCCGGAAGCCCCATTTGAGGTCGGATACCTCCCAGCAGAAAACACCTGTCTCTGACCCGGAGAAGATCATTCACAGAAGAGTTTGGAAAGAGAAGAAGCCAGCTCGTGTTGAAAATCCTGAATATTCTGTTGAAGATTATCCTTCTTCTTCTCAAGAAATCTCAGTAGAAAATCCCGACTCTACTGGTCTTTATTTGTTAAATCTATTTGCAGTCCCGACTCTACTGGGAAGAAACAATAGCCTTGATTTGGGAAATCACTGTGGTGGACAGTAAGATCTTAAACCATCCACCTGGCGACTCCACAGTTCCTGAATAATTAAAAGACCCCACTGGTGGAAGACTCCGAGTAGCTTGCAAAATGCATCCGAATTTTATAGCAGAGTGCAGAGATGAAATGTCACGTGGCTTAGCAAAAATGGAAGTGGAGGACCTTCCACGGATCACTCTTCTCATCCCAAGTTGCACGCCCGTGCTTAAGAAAATCCTTCTAAGAGTGATGATCGAAAGATACGAAGCTGAGATCAAACTCTTGCAATCACAAGAACAAGCCCAAGACGCAGACAATGAGCAAGACATGTATGATGCTTTAAAACCTATGGAAGATGAGGAAGAAAGTGATCAGAAACCGCCTGATTGCTTACCTACATCCTGTATTATGCTGATCAGAGAGTATCACGATCTAATAGCCATGGAAAATAAGGAGCGCTGCCTCGAGGAAGCAAGAAACCACATAGAAGAGGCAGAATCCGATGTAAAAGAAGAGGCTCAAGAGAACATTCTGCCTCCCAATCAGCTAGTACAAGAAAAAGAGAGCTACTATTCTTCTGCACAAAGAAATACAAAACAATCACCTCCTTTGACAGAAGAAGAGGTTGATCAGATATCAAATCAGCAGCCTGCCTCAGAAATTTTCTATAGGACACCCACTCTTGCCCATTCGTCACTTGAGTTTGATAATTTGGATCCAGGAAACTCCTCTGAGGATCAAGATGAAGAAGGACCTGCTGAGAATCCAACAGGTTTGATTGGTGACATTGCTTATGACTGCGACTTTCCTAGTTATGATTTATTTGATGATGATTGTTTCCAGAGAGAAGCTGAGTCTGCAGAACCATCATCAGTAGACCCATGGGAGGAAAGTCAGGGCCGACAATCTCAAAATAGTAATGAAACCAGTCAGCCCATCTATGATACGGATGAGGAGAGCCATGATAGTATAATAACAGATGAAGATTCCTTGGATCCTCATTTTTCTTTGACACAGACCATCAGCGAGACTGGAAGCCAGCAGCTTTCCTTTTCAAGAAAGGAGGAAGGAAACTCGGGGGAAGACTTTAATCCGTGGAACGAAGAAATCAGGTTGCTGGAGATTATGTTGAAAAAATATGATTCAATACAGGAAGGAGGGGAGGGGAGCCAAGAAGAGATTCTTGAGCAAGATGAAAACAACGAGCTTTCTCTTGAAAAAGAGGAGATAATGGGGCAAGCCCCTGCTCAAGAATGCATAAATTTTTTCATAGAGCTCAGCACAGCAGAGCAGAATATACCAGAGTTCCAAAAGGACTTAGCTCCAATATACGATGAGTCCCCCAGTTCAGAAAAGGAAGAAAACCAAGAAGCCACCATTTCTCAAGAGAATTTCCTTCTCCATCCAGTGGAAAAAGAAGAAATCCTGGTTAAAGCCTCCCTGCCAGATATTCTTAATCAGGTATCATCTCATGATCCTCATGTGCATTTCTTGCAAATATTTGAACAAGGATCAAGGGTCTTTTCTAGTAGCATGTTGTCAGCAGAAGGAAGATTTTTTGAAGCTGCTATCCAAGAACAAGAAGAAGAGATCCCACTGCCTTTCAAAATACAAGTAGAAGGTGACCAGGCTTACGAGAGCCATATTGAAGATGCAGTGGAAAGTGAAAAAATCAAAGCTGCCCAGGATGAAGATGGCAGTGAGCAAAGTCAGTTCCAGATAAAAGAAGGGCTGGGCACAGGAATTGACAGCTTTAGAAGACTAATGACGAAGATGCCTCGGAAAAAGCAGATGACAGTAAGAAAGCAAAGAAAATTTGGCAATGGAAAAACAAGAACAGAATATGAAAGCAGAGTATAGGACCCAGGAGGTGAAGACATCCTAGTGTATTATATTGTACATTAGTTTTCTTTTGTTTTATCATTCTTTTAATAAGGAATGGGTGCTAATGAGTTTTGAAGAAAATGCAAGGGGATTGAAGAATAAAAGTCACATACAGGAGGGTGAGATCTGCGTGTTCTCGACATGTCCGAGGACGACCATGCCGTCCCCAAGTGTTGTACATATTCCCTCCTCCATTTACATTTTAGCCACCGATTCCTTTTAAGTCTGATTCCAGTATCTTTTGTGGTCAAAAACCTCCATGTCGTGCTCACCGCCACCTTTTCACTCCGAAAATCCACTGTCCAAATGTTAAAAATCCGCTATTTAAATATATCAGGCCGAAGCCCCCAAGTCCTAAGCCCCTCTCCTTGTTGTTGTCATACGATCCGAGCCCGAGGACCGCAGGCTATAGGGAAAAGAGCTCCGTCATAAAGCTTTCGGGGGGCAATATCAGCCATCCAATCCAATCCAAATCAACGGAGCAGACACCTTTTTATATGGCGGCCCCCACATATGTACCCCGCATGCAAGAAACCAGCAGTATACCCCCGCACCACTTTCCCCAGGCCAGCGGTATTTACCGCGGGGGCAGCGATCCCATAGAGAAAGCGTCGCGTGTCTTCGGTACGGGCGGAAAACCGCTTTTCTCCCGCGCGTTAAAGGTTGTACGAAGGCTGGGGAGCGAAATTCATGTGAACCGCTGGATCTCCCGATCTCCATCCAACGGCGGAAGTGTACTAGAGATGCCCGCATGTTAACGCATGTTTGCTGCAATCTGTGGCCTACCATCGTGCCATCCCCGCCCACTTTTGGTCGTTGATCAGTATTTTCCATCCTACGGTCTAGAGTCCAGTCTCTCCCTTTTGTTGACTCCGCTGCCACATCAGTCCTCCACTTGTTCCCCCGTACTCCCACGTGTTCGCTCCTGTGCACACCAAACATTTCCCCCGTCATGTATATATATATGTGTGCGTGTGTTTTCGTTCATATTCCCCATTTTATTTATTCCCCCACGACCAGACTGTGTCACGAAGAAAATCCACATTTCGTCCATCTGTCGAGCCTTCATCAATTTGCTTCCGCCACCATGCGTATTACTGTTATTTGTTCGCCTTCACAACGTCGTTATCATCCTCCTTTCCACACTCCCTGTCTCCGAGTTTATTTTCTTTAATTGTTTGCGGGTTTTGCAGGTTTTAAAATGACATAGAAGGCGCTTTAATTTGCCACCTCCATTGCAGAAATCAGGAGCATACCAAAGGACGTATTCTGCTAGCAAAATTAAAGGAAGAAGCCGAGGGTAGGTGGGAGAGATGACCACCATTAAAGAAGACAGAGATATGGAGCTACAGAACCCTCCAGAGAAATTCACCCCGCATTTAAGATCCATAATTCAAATCCAAAGCTAAGAGCCGAGAGTACAGTATAGGAATGCAGATTATCTCCAGTCTCTTACGGCAGCAGATTTTCCCTCGGCCACAGGCAACACATTGTAAATATTTTATTAGTTGTGTCATGTATATAAGGAGATTTTAATCTCCCAGCATTTATTTCTGAATACAGATTGTAAAGTACATTTAATTATAGTTAGTCATTCATGCTGTGGGCGCGAATGTTTTCCGCCATTATTATTCAAATTAGATCAATAAATGTTGGATACCTACCTCCTCCTCTAGAGTTTTCGATTTGTTCTATAAAGGCTCAAAAAGAAGACATTGTAAGGGTTCCAGATTTCTGTCAGCAGACTGTGCAGCGAGAAGGCTTCTGTATACATTTTGTAACATTTCTGTATGAAGTTTCAGAGCCCGTAGGGTCTCAGTGAGGAGGGATTATAACTGTATTGAGGATTCTGATCTATGGCATCTCACAGTATGTAATTTCTCTTATGTGTTAATACATTATCTCATTTCATGCTATTTGTCTTCTTGTATCATGTTTTAGAATGCGAGTGGCTCACTAGTTTGCAGTAAGGATTCATCTTAAGTGGTGCCCTTTCTGGGATTAGTCAAGCACTTTAAATAGGCCTAGTCATGATATACTGTTTCACGTTCACTCTTTCCATACTTTCTACTATATTAGTTGCTTGAGGAGGGTGCTTTTAAAACGCCATTGTCATATAAGGATTCGTAAATTGGTGCGCTCTTATATGGTTCTGTTGTGTATCTGGGTATCAGTCTCATGTCAGCTAATATCTCCTTATGTTTCCTCACTGCACTCACTTCCTGATATCTTATTTCTGTGATATATTATTTGAATCGGCCCTCTTTACAGTAAGCGGTCTCTTAACTGTCTGATGCCTTCATGCTGAAGTCCTACATGATGTTCCTACATTGTTCTTGTCTTTGTACTAGCTTCTGAGAGAGACTGGACCAATTCAAAACTAATTTCCTTGTTCAAACAAGAGATAGTAAGTGAGCTCTTGGACTGACAACCCAAACTATAAAGGGCTCCTTGCTATATTAAGATGTCCTAGGCACTGGTCTATGGCAACTCTAGGCTGTCTCTAGGAGGGTGACAAAATCATCCACAACATCTTTCTGGCGCCGTTGCCGGGGAACGAATTCAAGAATATCTGTTTCCCTGGGTTCGACATCTCATATTCACTCTCTAATCGGGTGAGCACAGAGAGGTGAAGAGTTGCAGATTTCTCACCTTGGCGACTCCACTGGTCTTTATTTGATAAATTTTATTGGAAGTCCTGGCTTCCCGGAAGCCCCATTTGAGCTCAGATACCTCACAGCCGAAAACACCCTACGTGTCTGACCCAGAGAAGATCATTCATAAAAGAGTTTGGAAGGAGAAGAAGTTAGTTCGTTTTGAAAACCCTGAATATTCCATTGAAGATTATCCGCCTTCTTCTTCTCAAGAAATCTCAGTAGAAAATCCTGACTCCACTGTTGTTTATTTGATAAATATGTTTGCAGTCCCGACTCTGCTGGGGAAGAAACAATAGCTTTGATTTGGAAAATCACTGTGGTGGACAGTAAAGATCTTAAACCATCCACCTGGCGACTCCACAGTTCCTGAATAATTAAAAGACCCCACTGGTGGAAGACTCTGAGTAGCTTGCAAAATGCATTCGAATTTTATAGCAGAGTGCAGAGATGAAATGTCACGTGGCTTAGAAAAAATGGAAGTGGAGGACCTTCCATGGATCACTCTCCTCATCCCAAGTTGCACGCCCGTGCTTAAGAAAATCCTTCTAAGAGTGATGATTGAAAGATACGAAGCTGAGATCAAACTCTTGCAATCACAAGAACAAGCCCAAGACGCAGACAATGAGCAAGACATGTATGATGCTTTAAAACCTATGGAAGATGAGGAAGAAAGTGATCAGAAACCGCCTGATTGCTTACCTACATCCTGTATTATGCTAATCAGAGAGTATCACGATCTGATAGCCATGGAAAATAGGGAGTGCTACCTCGAGGAAGCAAGAAACCACATAGAAGAGGCAGAATCTGATGTAAAAGAAGAGGCTCAAGAGAACATTCTGCCTCCCAATCAGCTAGTACAAGAAAAAGAGAGCTGCTATTCTTCTGCACAAAGGAATACAAAACAATCACCTCCTTTGACAGAAGAAGAGGTTGATCAGATATCAAATGAGCAGCCTGCCTCAGAAATTTTCTATAGGACACCTACTCTTGCCCATTCGTCACTTGAGTTTGATAATTTGGATCCAGGAAACTCCTCTGAGGATCAAGATGAAGAAGGACCTGCTGAGAAACCGACAAGTTTGATTGGTGACATTGCTTATGATTGTGACTTTCCTAATTATGATTTATTTGATGATGATTGTCTCCAGAGAAGTAGTGAACCCATCCAGCCTATCTATGACACTGATGGAGAAAGTTATGAAAGCATCAGTGATGAGTGTCATGTGATCGGCGATCAGCAGTCTTTCCTTTCAGAAGAAGAGGAGGAGAGAAAAGAAGAAGTCCTTGAGCAAGATGAAAATAATGAGCCTACTCTTGAAAAAGAGGAAGCAAAGGTACAAGCCCCTGCTCAAGAATACTTATATCTTTTCACGGAGCTCAACACGTCAGAGCAGAGCATATCCGAGCCCTATGAGGACTCAACTGCCATATATGATGAGTCCTCCAGTTCAGAAAATGAAGAAAATGAGGGAGATTCTCTTTCTCAAGAGAGTCTTGTTCTTAATCCAGTGGAAGGAAAAGAAATCCTGGTTGAAGCCCGCCTGCCTAATATACACGACCAGGTATCTTTTCATGATCCTTATGCTCATTTTTTGCGAACATTTGAAGAAGGATCAAGGGTCTTTTCTAGCAGTATGTTTCCAGCAGAGAGAAAAATTTTCAAAGCTGCTGTTGTGGAACAAAAAAAAGAGATCCCACTGCCTTTCAAAATACAAGAAGAAGGTGATCAGGCTTCCGAGAGCCATATTGAAGATGCAGTGGAAAGTGCAAAAATCAAAGTTGCCCAGGATGAAGACAACAGTGAGCAAAGTCAGTTCTAGATAAAAGAAAGGCTGGGCATAGGAATTGACAGCATCAGAAGACTAATGACGAAGATGCCTCAGAAAAAGCAGATGACAGCAAGAAAGCAAAGAAAATTTGGCAATGGAAAAACAAGAACAGAATGTGAAAGCATAGCTGGAGGCAAATTGCAGAATAAAATAGGGAAACATGGAGGGGTACAACTGAAGAATAATGTAACCAATGGATGCCAGCAAAGCAAAGTATGGGACCCAGGAGGCGAAGACAGCCTGGTGTATTATATTGTACATTAGTTTTATTTTGTTTTATCATTCTTTTAATAAGGAATGGGTGCTAATGAGTTTTGAAGAAAATGCAAGGGGATTGTAGAATAAAATTCACATACAGGAGGGTCTGAGGTCTGCGTGTTCTCGACATGTCCGAGGACGAACATGCCGTCCCCAGATGGAGCCGATGTTGTACATATTCCCTCCTCCATTTACATTTTAGCCACCGGTTCCTTTTAAGTCTGATTCCAGTATCTTTTGTGGTCAAAAACCTCCATGTCGTGCTCACCGCCACCTTTTCGCTCCGAAAATCCACTGTCCAAATGTTAAAAATCCACTATTTAAATATATCAGGCCGAAGCCCCCAAGTCCTAAGCCCCTCTCCTTGTTGTTGTCATACGATCCGAGCCCGAGGACCGCAGGCTATAGGGAAAAGAGCTCTGTCATAAAGCTTTCGGGGGGCAATATCAGCCATCCAATCCAATCCAAATCAACGGAGCGGACACCTTTTTATATGGCGGCCCCCACATATGTACCCCGCATGCAAGAAACCAGCAGTATACCCCCGCACCACTTTCCCCAGGCCAGCGGTATTTACCGCGGGGGAAGCGATCCCATAGAGAAAGCGTCGCGTGTCTTCGGTACGGGCGGAAAACCGCTTTTCTCCCGCGCGTTAAAGGTTGTATGAAGGCTGGGCAGCGGAATTCATGTGAACCGCTGGATCTCCCGATCTCCATCCAACGGCGAAGGTGTACTAGAGATGCCCGCCTGTTAACGCATGTTTGCTGCAATCTATGGCCTACCATCGTGCCATCCCCGCCCACTTTTGGCCGTTGATCAGTATTTGCCATCCTATGGTCTAGAGTCCAGTCTCTCCCTTTTGTTGACTCCGCTGCCACATCAGTCCTCCACTTGTTCCCCCGTACTCCCACGTGTTCGCTCCCGTGCACACCAAACATTTCCCCCGTCATGTATATATATATGTGTGCGTGTGTTTTCGTTCATATTCCCCATTTTATGTATTCCCCCACGACCAGACTGTGTCATGAAGAAAATCCACATTTCGTCCATCTTTCGAGCCTTCATCGATTTTCTTCCGCCACCATGCGTATTACTGTTATTTGTTCGCCTTCACAACGTCGTTATCATCCTCCTTTCCACACTCCCTGTCTCCGAGTTTATTTTCTTTAATGGTTTGCGGGTTTTGTAGGTTTTAAAATGACATAGAAGGCGCTTTAATTTGCCACCTCCATTGCAGAAATCAGGAGCATACCAAAGGACGTATTCTGCTGGAAAAATTAAAGGAAGAAGTTGAGGGTAGGTGGGAGAGATGACCACCATTAAAGAAGACAGAGATATGGAGCTACAGAACCCTCTAGAGAAATTCGCCCCACATTTAAGATCTAGAATTCAAATCCAAAGCTAAGAGCCGAGAGTACAGTACAGGAATGCAGATTATCTCCAGTCTCTTACGGCAGCAGATTTTCCCTCGGCCACAGGCAACACATTGTAAATATTTTATTAGTTGTGTCATGTATATAAGGAGATTTTAATCTCCCAGCATTTATTTCTGAATACAGATTGTAAAGTACATTTAATTATGCTTAGTCATTCATGTCAGGCGCGAATGTTTTCCGCCATTATTATTCAAATTTCGTATCAATAAATGTTGGATACCTACCTCCTCCTCTAGAGTTTTCGATTTTTTTCATAAAGGCTCAAAAAGAACATATCAGGAAGGGACAGAAGATTAAGTAGCGCATCTATGTGCAGCGAGAAGACTTCTGTATACATTTTGTAACATTTCTGTATGAAGTTTCAGAGCCCGTAGGGTCTCAGTGAGGAGGGGTTATAACTGTATTGAGGATTCTGATCTATGGTATCTCACAGTATGTAATTTCTCTTATGTGTTAATACATTATCTCATTTCATGCTATTTGTCTTCTTATATCATGTTCTAGAATGCGAGTGGCTCACTAGTTTGCAGTAAGGATTCATCTTAAGTGGTGCCCTTTCTGGGATTAGTCAAGCGCTTTAAATAGGCCTAGTCATGATATACTATTTCACGTTCACTCTTTCCATACTTTCTACTATATTAGTTGCTTGAGGAGGGTGCTTTTAAAATGCCATTGTCATATAAGGATTCGTAAATTGGTGCGCCCTTATATGGTTCTGTTGTGTATCTGGGTATCAGTCTCATGTCAGCTAATATCTCCTTATGTTTCCTCACTGCACTCACTTCCTGATATCTTATTTCTGTGATATATTATTTGAATCGGCCCTCTTTACAGTAAGCGGTCTCTTAACTGTCTGATGCCTTCATGCTGAAGTCCTACATGATGTTCCTACATTGTTCTTGTCTTTGTACTAGCTTCTGAGAGAGACTGGACCAATTCAAAACTAATTTCCTTGTTCAAACAAGAGATAGTAAGTGAGCTCTTGGACTGACAACCCAAACTATAAAGGGCTCCTTGCTATATTAAGATGTCCTAGGCACTGGTCTATGGCAACTCTAGGCTGTCTCTAGGAGGGTGACAAAATCATCCAGGGGGTGACAAAATCATCCACAACATCTTTCTGGCGCCATTGCCGGGGAACGAATTCAAGAATATCTGTTTCCCTGGGTTCGACATCTTATTTTCACTCTCTAATCAGGTGAGCACAGAGAGGTGAAGAGTTGCAGATTTCTCACCTCAAAACTCAAATTTAAACAATCGGGCTGATTCCTTAAGATTTTAACTCCCTCCCGCTTCGGCTTCCATATGACCCGGGTCTGAAAACCATAATTCAAAGCCAAAAGGGGGCCTTTTGTCTTAACGATCGGGCGCAATGTTGACCGTTCGATCTGGCTCAGATCAACGGCGCGGAAATTAACTTATACGGAGGGCCCGCGCACAACAGACCGTCGGTATTTCATGACCCGCCGATTTATTACCCTCCGATGCAAATGTAGCCGTTGATCTTGTTCCGAGATCGAACGGTTCTGGGTTAATCGCAGCCCTGCCCTCAATCGCAATCGGAGCTTCCAAAATGTGTCACCCCGGCCTCCCCGCTCCACTTTCCGATTCCGATTCCCGATTTGGGTCCCACCTCCTGTGGTCAAGTCACCATTATTCACAAGTGTACGCTGTATTCTTCCTCCACCATTCATATGTTCCGGTGATGTGTCACGGTCTATGAACCTTTGCCTCGTTCATTCATTGCCACCCCATTTCTCCATTATCTTCATGTGTCTCAATATCTAGCCTAGTCTGCATCACCGATTCCATTGTCGCTGTCATATGCACGCTCCCTGTCACCGAGTCATCTTTCTCTAATGTTTTGCGGGTTTTGCAGGTTTTAAATTGACTTAGTTGGCGCTTTAACTTTCCGCCTCCGTTGAAAAGATCTGGAGCATACCAAAGGACATATCATACTGGCGAAATTAAAGGAAGGAGCTGAGGGTAGGTGGGAGAGGTGACCGCCATTAAAGAAGACATAGATATGGATTCTCAGAACTCTCCAGATGCGTTCGCCCAGCATTAAAGATCCAGGACTCAAATCCAAAGCCAAGGGCCGAAAGTACAGTACCGGAATACAGATTGATCCAAATCTTTTACGCGGCGGTACACAGCATGGAAAAACATATTACATATATTTTATTATTCTGTCTTGTATGAAGAGATTTTTATCTCTGACATCTATAGTCTTTAGGCAATTTGATAGATTTGTATTCATTTATAGTTAGTCATTCATAAGAGAAGACGCGAATGTTTTCCCCGCCATTTTGGTTCAAGCTGAGTTTCTCTATTGGTGGCTGCCTCGTCTCCCGCAAATCAGGGTTTATATTTGTCTCCTCTATAAATACTGAGAAATAAGACATTATGGGGTTCAGTTTGTTAGCGGACGGTGCGGCGAGAAGACTTATGTATACATCTTGTAACATTTACGTATGAAGTTTCGAGCCGTAGGGTCTCCGGTGAGAGGGAGTTATAGCGCATTGAGGATTCGATCTATGGTATTTCTCACGATGTAATTTCTCTTATGTGTTAATACATTATCTCATTTCATGCAAATTGTCTTCTTGTATCATGTTCTAGAATGTGAGTGGCTCACTAGTTTGCAGTAAGGATTCATCTTAAGTGGTGCCCTTTCTGGAATTAGTCAAGCGCTTTAAATAGGCCTAGTCATGATATGCTGTTCCATGTTCGCTCTTTTCATATTTTCTGCTATATTAGTTGCTTGAGGAGGGTGCTTTTAAAACGCCATTGTCATATAAGGATTTGTAAATTGGTGTGCCCTTATATGGTTATGTTGTGTATCTGGGTATCAGTCTCATGCCAACTAATATCTTCTTATGTTTCCTCACTGCACTCACTTCCTGATATCTGATTTCTGTGATATATTATTTGAATCGGCCCTCTTTACAGTAAGCGGTCTCTTAACTGTCTGATGCTTTCATGCTGAATTTTTACATGATGTTCCTACATTATTCTTATCTTTGTGTCAGCTTCTGAGAGAGATTGGTCCCATTCAAAGCTAATTTCCTTGTTCAAACAAGAGATAGTAAGTGAGTTCTCGGACTGACAACCCGAACTAAAAGGGCTCCTTGCTATATTAAGATGTCCTAGGCACTGGTCTATGGCAACTCTAGGCTGTCTCTAGGGGGGTGACAAAATCATCCACAACATCTTTCTGGCGCCGTTGCCGGGGAACGAATTCAAGAATATCTGTTTCCCTGGGTTCGACATCCTATATTCACTCTCTAATCAGGTGAGCACAGAGAGGTGAAGAGTTGTAGATTTCTCACCTTGGTGACTCCACTGGTCTTTATTTGATAAATTTTATTGGAAGTCCTGGCTTCCCGGAAGCCCCATTTGAGGTCAGATACCTCACAGCCGAAAACACCTGTCTCTGACCCGGAGAAGATCATTCACAGAAGAGTTTGGAAAGAGAAGAAGCCAACTCGTGTTGAAAATCCTGAATACTCTGTTGAAGATTATCCTTCTTCTTCTCAAGAAATCTCAGTAGAAAATCCCAACTCCACTGGTCTTTATTTGTTAAATCCATTTGCAGTCCCGAATCTACTGGGAAGAAACAATAGCCTTGATTTGGAAAATCACTGAGGTGGACAGTAAGATCTTAAACCATCCACCTGGCGATTCCACAGTTCCTGAATAATTAAAAGATCCCACTGGTGGAAGACTCTGAGTAGCTTGCAAAATGCATCCGAATTTTATAGCAGAGTGCAGAGATGAAATGTCACATGGCTTAGCAAAAATGGAAGTGGAGGACCTTCCACGAATCACTCTTCTCATCCCAAGTTGCACGCCTGTGCCTAAGAAAATCCTTCTAAGAGTGATGATTGAAAGATACGAAGCTGAGATCAAACTCTTGCAATAACAAGAACAAGCCCAAGACGTAGACAATGAGCAATACATGTATGATGCTTTAAAACCTATGGAAGATGAGGAAGAAAGTGATCAGAAACCGCCTGATTGCTTACCTACATCCTGTATTATGCTGATCAGAGAGTATCACAATCTGATAGCCATGGAAAATAGGGAGCGCTGCCTCGAGGAAGCAAGAAACCACATAGAAGAGGCAGAATCCGATGTAAAAGAAGAGGCTCAAGAGAACATCCTGCCTCCCAATCAGCTAGTACAAGAAAAAGAGAGCTGCTATTCTTCTGCACAAAGAAATACAAAACAATCACCTCCTTTGACAGAAGAAGAGGTTGATCAGATATCAAATCAGCAGCCTGCCTCAGAAATTTTCTATAGGACACCTACTCTTGCCCATTCGTCACTTGAGTTTGATAATTTGGATCCTGGAAACTCCTCTGAGGATCAAGATGAAGAAGGACCTGTTGAGAATCCAACATGTTTGATTGGCGACATTGCTTATGACTGCGACTTTCCTAGTTATGATTTATTTGATGATGATTGTTTCCAGAGAGAAGCTGAGTCTGCAGAACCATCATCAGTAGACCCATGGGAGGAAAGTCAGGGCCAGCAATCTCAGAATAGTAATGAAACCAGTCAGCCCATCTATAATACGGATGAGGAGAGCCATGATAGTATAATAACAGATGAAGATTCCTTGGATCCTCATTTTTCTTTAACACAGACCATCAGCGAGACTGGAAGTCAGCAGCTTTCCTTTTCAAGAAAGGAGGAAGGAAACTCGGGGGAAGACTTTAATCCGTGGAACGAAGAAATCAGGTTGCTGGAGATTATGTTGAAAAAATATGATTCAATACAGGAAGGAGGGGAGGAGAGCCAAGAAGAGATTCTTGAGCAAGATGAAAGCAACGAGCTTTCTCTTGAAAAAGAGGAGATAATGGGGCAAGCCCCTGCTCAAGAATGCATAAATTTTTTCATAGAGCTCAGCACAGCAGAGCAGAATATGCCAGAGCTCCAAAAGGACTCAGCTCCAGTATGCAATAAGTCCTCCAGTTTAGAGAATGAAGGAGATTCTCTCTCTCAAAAGAGTCTTCTTCTTGATCCAGTGAAAGGAGATAAAATCCTGGTTGAAGCCTGCTTGCCAAACACTTTTGACCAGGTATCATTTTATGATCCTTATGCTCATTTTTTACAGACATTTGAAGAAGGATCAAGGGTCTTTTCTAGCAGTACGGTGCCAGCAGAGAGAAGATTTTTCAAAGCTGCTATCCAAGAACAAGAAGAAGAGACCCCACTGCCTTTCAAAATACAAAAAGGAGATGATCAGGGTTTCGAGAGCCATATTGAAGATGCAGTGGAAAGTGCAAAAATCAAAGCTGCTCAGGATGAAGACAGCAGTGGGCAAAGTAACTTCCAGACAAAAGAAGGGCTATGCATAGAGATTGACAGCATCAAAAGACTGATGATGAAGGTGCCTCAGAAACAGCAGATAGCAGCAAGAAAGCAAAGAAAGTTAGGTAATGGAAAAACAAGAACAGAATGTGAAAGCATAACTGGAAGAAAATTGCAGAATAAAATATGGAAACCTGGAGGGGTACAACTGAAGAATAATGTAACCAATGGATGCCAGCAAAGCAGAGTATGGGACCCAGGAGGCCAAGACAGCCTGGTGTATTATATTGTACATTAGTTTTCTTTTTGTTCCATCATTCTTTGAATAATGTAGGTGTGCTAATGAGTTTTGAAGAAAAGCAGGGGAATTGTAGGATAAAATTCACATACAGGGGGATTGGAAAGCGGGATGAAATATTTAATGGTCTGCGTGTTCTCGACATGTCCGAGGACGAACATGTCGTCCCCAAATGGAGCCGATGTTGTACATATTTACCTCTGCCTGTGAATTTTTCCCTGCTGCCTCATTCAAATCCATTTTGAACCTCTGTCGTGGCCTAAAATCTCATGACCCTGCTTGATATGACTATCTCCGCCCGAAAATCTGCTTTACAATGGTTAAAAACCCAAATTTAAATAATCGGGCCGAGATTCTTAAGAGTTTGACTCCCTCCCGCTTCGGCTTCCATATGACTCGAGTCTGAAAACCATAGTTCAAAGCGAGAAGGGGCCTATTGTCTTGACGATCGGGCGCAATGCTGGCCGTCCGATCTGACTCAAATCAACGGCACGGCAATCAACTTATATGGAGGGCCCGCGCATAACAGACCGGCGGTATTCCATGGCTCACCATTTTATTACCCTCCGATGCGAGTGTAGCCGTTGATCTTGTTCTGAGATCGAACGGTCCTGGGTATCAGCGACCACATACTCAATGTAATCGGAGCTTCAAATGTCACCGGCCTCCCACGCTCCACTTTTCAAATTCGATTCCCGATTTGGGTCCACCTCAATGGTGTGTCACCATTATTCTGAAGTGTACGTTATATTCTTTCTCACCATTCATATATTTCGGTGATGTGTCACGATTACATGAACCTTTGCCTCGTTCATTCATTCTTAGCCCCATATAAGAACGCATTTCCGCCCCATTTCTCCATTATTTTCATGCGTCTCAATATCTCGCCTAGTCTGCATCACCGATTCCATGGTCGTTGTCATATGCACACTCCCTGTCACCGAGTCATCTTTCTCTAATGTTTTGCGGGTTTTGCAGGTTTTAAATTGACTTAGTTGGCGCTTTAACTTTCCGCCTCTGTTGAAAAGATCTGGAGCATACCAAAGGACATATCATACTGGCGAAATTAAAGGAAGGAGCCGAGGGTAGGTGGGAGAGGTGACCGCCATTAAAGAAGACATAGATATGGATTCCTCGGGTAGACTCTCAGTGCGTTAGCCGGCGTCGCAAAGATCAGGGACTCAAATCTGAAGCGGGGCCCATGTGCGATGCGGGTCTGAGATTGATCAAATATTTTACGGCTGACCCGAGATTTTCCACGACCATGGGCAGCATATTGCATATATTTTATTATTCTTGTCCTATATATAAAGAGATTTTTATCTCCCAGCATTTATTTCTTTAGGCGGACTGTTAGTTGTATTCATTTATAGTCAGTCATTCATAAGAGAAGGCGCGAATGTTTTCCGCCAGGATTGGTTCAAACTGAGTCATTAATTGTGCCTCGACTTCCTCCTCCTCCAGAAGTTTCTGTCCTCTCTATAAATACTCAAAAATAAGGTTTTTGAGGGGTTCCAGATTTCTATCAGCAGGCTGTGCAGCGAGAAGGCTTCTGTACACATTTTGTAACATTTCTGTATGAGGTTTCAGAGCCCATAGGGTCTCAGTGAGGAGGGGTTATAACTGTATTGAGGATTCTGATCTATGGTATCTCACAGTATGTAATTTCTCTTATGTGTTAATACATTATCTCATTTCATGCAATTTATCTTCTTGTATCATGCTCTAGAATGCGAGTGGCTCACTAGTTTGCAGTAAGGATTCATCTTAAGTGGTGCCCTTTCTGGAATTAGTCAAGCGCTTTAAATAGGCCTAGTCATGATATACTGTTCCATGTTCACTCTTTCCATATTTTCTGCTATATTAGTTGCTTGAGGAGGGTGCTTTTAAAACGCCATTGTCATATAAGGATTCGTAAATTGGTGCGCCCTTATGTGGTTTTGTTGTGTATCTGGGTATCAGTCTCATGTCAGCTAATATCTTCCTATGTTTCCTCACTGCATTTACTTCCTGATATTTGATTTCTGTGATATATTATTTGAATTGGCCCTCTTTACAGTAAGCGGTCTCTTAACTGTCTGATGCTTTCATGCTGAAGTTTTACATGATGTTCCTACATTGATCTTGTCTTTGTACTAGCTTCTGAGAGAGATTGGTCCCATTCAAATTTAGTTTTTTTGTTTCAAACAAGAGATAGTAAGAGAGCTCCTTGGACTGACAACCCAAACTATAAAGGGCTCCTTGCTATATTAAGATGTCCTAGGCACTGGTCTATAGCAACTCTAGGCTGTCTCTAGGGGGGTGGCAAAATCATCCACAACACAGAGGATTGCATGTTAGCATACGGTAGAGAGTTACCATATAGAAATAGGCCATGGAGAGTATTTTATGCATTGTCCCATGAACCCATTCCTGTTTATTTTGGTTTTGTTCAAAACACTGATTGGACCTGGAAAGATTATTTCACTATACATCAGAGGGCTAGGATTCATGGTTATGTTAGAGTAATTGCATATGCTACACAATTAGATAGTGCCATAAATTTGTGGAGTCCTTGGTTCAAATTGTTTATGTTTAAGTACATGCCTGGGTTGAATGGATGTGTAATAATGATTTCCCAGATACTATCAGCACTCTTATATGGGAAATACATATTGCAGCACAGCATGATTATACTGTAGAATTTGAATTTATTCATGAAGATACATTAGTAATCATCAATGATGAAAAATGGATTGATGCTTCATTCAGTTTGTCTATCAGTTTTCAGACAGAGGCCTTCAAATATCTTTTCATTCCCATTCCACTATTGTTTCCTTGAAGAAGCACCTCCATGGCTGGATGATTCTTTACCTCATGATATATTTTCTCCCAATGTTGAAAAATTGTTAGAAATGGATCAAGCAGATAGAGAATATGCAGCTACTGAAGAATGGAATAATAGTGACAGCGGTTGACATGTATGATCACTCTTACGATATCATACATTAGTTTTCGTGGGTTTTCTTAAAAATATCCACTTTGTAATTATTAAGAGCTGATGTCCTAGATTCTGGCCGTCCTTCCTAGATTTATATTATCTTTCTTTTTAGATATGGTCAGATTCGGTCTCCATATGGCTCTGCCTTTAAGGAATGAGATAACAAGTGGTAGTACCCACTTGCCCGAATCTTTACTTTTTGTACAAATCACTTTTACTGTTTGTCCTTCGGATATGACTTCTTGCATGATGTTCTTACCGAGAGTAGATTCTTTGTGTCCTAGGTTACTGGTAAAATTTTTCACCGGATGACTGTTTTAGAGGCTATAAATATAAGCCTTGCTTTGTAAAGGGGGATCCGGAAATTAATGAATAATTTCTCTGGTTGTGAAGTTTTCTATCGTGCCTTTTGTTTTCTGAGAGAGAGTTTGTTCTTTTGGCACTTCGTCTCCTAGGGTTAGGGTTTTGGCTGTTTAGGATTTCCCATTGTTTCTAAATAATAAATAAGCCCTCGAGCCTCATTGTAACTCAGTTCAAAGGCCTGTAGCCGCCACATCTCTTCTCAGAGATAACTACCAGCGCCCTAGCTAGTTTTATTTCCATTCTGTCTGTAAGCAAATTTCAGTTCTTTGATATTAATGAAATGAAGTGTTATTTCCATTGCATCTCTGTATTTATGGTTATATGTTTATTCTGTTGCGTTCCTGCATAAATCCGGATCAGTGGTATCAGAGGGGTCTGCTTTTTCTCGATCCTTCTTTGCATGTCCCCAACGAGGTCGGGGTATAGGGAGCTAGGGCTTGATCTGGTGGAACCTTTGCAAGATCAGCCTCGCAAACCTCGACGGACGCCCATGGGGGACGAAAAGAAAGATGAGGGAGCAGGAGATCCTATCAAAATATTGATCGAGGAGGCCCTCGAAAAACAAAGGAACGCGATGATGGATAGCTTTGCTCAGATCCTTCAACGGCTGCCCACCGGCGGCGCATCTGCATCCAGTAGCCACTCTGGAGTTGCGACTCCCTTTAAGGTACAAGTAAATTTTTACATTCCCATATTTGAGGGTCAAATAGACGCAGATGCCGTAGATAGATGGTTGAATCTATTAGAAGGATATTTCTCTGTTCATGACTTTTCAGACCGGGAGAAGATTGTTTTTGCACTCCTCAAAGCTACCCCCCATGTTAAGGACTGGTGGGAAACCTACTGTGAGAACAAGGACCAGACAGAACCCTCTCTGTTCTCGGCCGTACCAACTTGGAATTCTTTCCGAGACGCCGTCAAGGAACAGTACTATCCTGTGGGGAGCTATGAAGACAAGTACATACAATGGACCACGCTGCGACAACAAAGGGATCAAGATGTGCACGAGCTGACGAATCTGTTCCATACCCTGCGCACAAAGTTGGGTATCAAAGATTCAGAGAAACATTTGGTGCTAAAGTATCGCAGTTGTCTGCACAGATACATTCGGGAGGAAATGGAGTTCCTCGACATCTCCTCGCTTGGTACGGCATGGGTTCCCATCTTTTGCCCAGATTGGCAAAAATTCAAACGGCGAGACTTGGATGCAGATCAGCAAGGGAAAAATTTTCAGCATAAAAAAAAAAAGGAAAAAAAGATCAGGGTGGCGACTCAGGCTATCCTGGGAAGCCTGCCAAGGCTGCAAGCCAAAGAATCAAGTAAGAGCTGAAAGAGCCATGCACAGTTCCAGCAAGGAGCTCCTCCAGCCCAAATGAAATCATAAGACTGCAGTCGGCGAGTGGCCGAGATCACGGGATTGAGTCGAGATGCATGCCCGACTCTGATGAGAACGACAAGAGTTGACCAAAGGGAGCAATTATTGATGCGGAGGCCCAATGCCATTGTTGCCACTACGAAGATCCAGAAGGAGGAACCAGAAGATCCAGAGGAGGAAGAACGTCTCTTCCACTCCCAGATGTGGGTAAAGGGCTCCAGTGCGATTCATTTCGACAATAGAAGGCCAAAGACTGTTCAGCAGATGCCGTGAAGTGGTTGGGCTTGCCGACCATATCTCACCCACATCCATACACCATCGGATGGCTTCACCAAGGACGAGATCTCCGCGTCAGCCGTCAGTGTCATCTTCCCTATAGCATCAAGCCCTTCACGGATGAGGTATTATGTGACATTGCTCCTCTTGATGTTTTTGATGTATTATTAGGCCAACCATACTTGTGGAAGTGACATGCTATGTATAAGTCTCGGCCTCGTGTTGTTATTATTACTTTGCGAAATGAGTTGTACAAGATACTAGAGGTACCACCGCCCACCGCTATCTCTTTAGTTACTGCAAAAAATGTAGTAAGATCATTTCCCAAACCAGGAATTTTTTTTTCCTGATGATCTGCCTCCAGGGAAAGAAGAAGACTGTGGCCACAACCTCCAGACAGGGCTCCTCTGCACGACAACAACAAATGGAAAAGGTTATGGAGGAGTACGGGGACATCTTCACCTCACCCACAAGGGTTCCTCTGCACTGCCAAGTCAAGCACCCCATTGATCTGACATCAGGTGCATCATTACCCAATGGACTGATCTATCGGCGCTCTGTTCTAGAGAACGATGAAATCAAGAGGCAGATTCAAGAGCTGTTGCAGAAAGGTAACATCTGACCAAGTTCATCGCCCTGTGGGAGCCCGATCGTGTTGGTACAGAAGAAGGATGGGACGTGGAGACTCTGTATTGACTATCGGGCGTCAAACAAGATCATTGTCTGGAATAGGTACCCAATCCCATGGATTGATGACCTTCTGGACCAACTCAAAGGTGAAAAATATTTTAGAAAGATTGACTTGAAGTCGGGGTATCACCAGGTACCGATTGAACCCTCCGATGTGTGGAAGACTTCCTTCAAAGCTAAGGAAGGCCTTTTCGAATGGCTGGTCATGCCTTTCGAGTTGAAGAATGCTCCCACAACCTTCATGAGGTTGATGGATGACATCTTGCGACCATTCACAAACTCATTTGTAGTGGTGTACTTGGATGAAATTTTGATCTTCAGCCAGACTTGGGAAGAGCACCTCACCACATCCGACAAGTCCTCCAAACACTACAGCAACACAAGTTGTGTGCCAATTTGGAGAAGTGCACTTTTGGCATGACCCAGGTTCAATATCTGGGATACATTATTGATGAAATGGGGGTACATGTGGATCTAGCCAAGATCCAAGTCATTCGGGATTGGCCAGCCCCAACCACTACAACAGAGCTTCGCAGCTTTTTGGGTCTTGCTAATTTCTACTAGAGGTTCGTGTTGGGATTCTCTCATATCACTTGGCCCTTGAGTCAAGTCACCAAGGGAGGAGCGAGAGAAAAATTCTTTTGGTTGGAACCTCAACAGAAGGCATTCACAGAATTGAAAAATCGCCTTTGTTCTGCCCCAGTGCTCACTTTACCAGACTTGCAATAGCCATTTGAGATCGAGACAGATGCCTCTGACTATGCTATTGGGGCAGTTCTTACTCAACAGGGACATCCAGTGGCATATCACAATGAGACATTGTCTGACACAGTTCGCAAGTATCCCACTTATGACAAAGAAATGTATTCCATTGTGCAAGCTTGTCGACAATGGAAGCATTACATTTTTGGGAAGGAAACAATCATCCACATAGACCACCGGCCCCTGCAGTTCATACAGACACAAGGGAAGTTGCAGAATGATCGCCATCAGAAGTGGTCCACATATCTGCAACAGTTTCATTTGAACATCAAGTACAAGAAGGGTAGCACCAATAATGTTGCAGACTGCCTCAGCCGACCACCGATCGTGGCGCTCACCACCGTGCTCAACTCTTGTGGGCACGAGACTTCTGATTGGCCGCTTCTCTATGAGAGTGACCCAGAATTTGGCCACACTTACAAGGCACTCTTGGGGGGCACGCAAGTTCCAAATTTTCACCTCCAAGATGCACTTTTATGTCACTTGGGACACCTTTGTGTTCCTTCAAGCGAGCGTGCCAAGATGATATGGGAAGCACACTACAGTCGAGTCGCTAGGCATTTCGGGGTCGAGAAAACAGTAGCAATCCTGCAGAAGTATTTCTATTGGCCGAACCTTCAAAAGGATGTCGAGAAGCACATCAGATCCTGCACTGCTTGTGCCATTGCCAAACCGACCATCAAGAAGCAAGGCCTATATACTCCACTACCTACCCCTAGTCGACCTTGGGAATCCATCTCCATGGATTACATGTCGGGCCTGCCTTCTACTAAGAATGAAAATGACTGTGTTTTCGTGGTCGTTGACAGATTCTCGAAGATGGCCATTATGGCGGCCTGTAAGAAGAATATCACAGCAGAAGCCACTGCTAAACTCTTCTTTGAACGAGTGTGGGTGCACTTTGGGATCCCACAATCTATCATATCAGATCGAGATAGCAGGTTCCTCAGCACATTTTGGTCCATCCTCTGGTCAATGTTGGACACAAAGCTCACCAAGTCCACAGCTTTCCATCCCCAAACAGATGGCCAGACAGAGGTCGTCAACAGAATGATTGTACACATTTTGCGCATGTACAATTCAAAGCATCCACGCACATGGGATGAGAGCCTCCCTTATGTACAACATAGTTATAACCGGGCTCTCCACAGTTCAATTGGCCATAGCCCCTTTCAGGTGGGCTTGGGATTCCAGCCACTATGTCCCATTGACATAGCCATGCCATTTGCAACTGCTCAGGCTGATTCAGCTCATGTCCAGTCTGAAGTTGACAAAGCAAGTAGCTTCATCGAGCGCATTCAACACATCCGCCAACAGGTTCATGATATATTGGATAGAGCCAATGCCAAGTACAAGCAACGCCATGATCAACACCGGGTGCCACACAACTTCCAGGTGGGTGACAAAGTATGGCTACATTTGCAGAAGGAGCGCCTCACTGGACCCCACCGCAAGCTTCGCTCGCTCCGATACGGGCCGTACACCATCACCAAGGCTATAGGGAACAATGCATTCGAGCTTAGTATTCCACCATTCCTTGGTCTGCACCCAGTCTTCAATGTGGATCGCCTTCGTCCTTACTTCCCACCTCTACTGGACACCTCGGACATTGCAGAACAACTCACACCAACAGAGTTAAACCCAGACTGCATGGAACAAGCCACCACAGATTGTATCATGGACATGCAAATCAAGAACACTCGTCAACAGCAGATCCAATTGTATCGGGTTGTCAAAGCTGGCCAACTCCTGCACCAAGGAAAGTGGTTCACCAGGGACCAAGTTCAGCAGAAATTTCCTCATCTCATGGAGGAACTTAACGCAATGGGGACCATTGCTTCCTAATGGGGGAGGAATGATCCAGGTGGATATTGGTGGTCACCTACCTATTCCACTTGGGGCTCCACCATTGTCTATTTCAGTTTTTCAGTTTCGGCACAGTTTACTATTTTTAGCAGTTTTTCGGGTCCTAAACTTCCGGAGCCGTTTTGAGGCCCTAAACGACGTTTTTTGGGAAAATTGAGAGCAACATGGGTCCATGGACCGATGTTGCTTGTTCCAAATTTGTAGTCCTCGGATAGATCTTTCTAACGAGGTATGGTACGCGTCAAATGGAGATCGTATGCCAAAGTTACGCCCCTGGGAAGTTGAAACACCAATTTACCCAAACGGGGCCCATAGTTTTGGCGCTTCATCTCCTAGGGTTAGGGTTTTGGCTGTTTAGGATTTCCCATTATTTCTAAATAATAAATAGGCCCTCGAGCCTCATTGTAACTCAGTTCAAAGGCCTGTAGCCGCCACATCTCTTCTCAGAGATAGCTACCAGCGCCCTAGCTAGTTTTATTTCCATTCTGTCTGTAAGCAAATTTCAGTTCTTTGATATTAATGAAATGAAGTGTTATTTCCGCTGCATCTCTGTATTTATGGTTATGTGTTTATTCTGTTGAGTTCCTGCATAAATCCGGATCACACGTATGTGTCGATTTATTGAACTATGTATGTGTAAACTCTATGTTAATGGTTGAATTGGTGTCTCTGTGTGAAATAGAGAATTTGATATAAATTTTCATACATATATTTGAGAGGATCGATCACTGGAAGGATCGATCATCCTAGAAGGGAATTGGGATTGAATTTCAATTCCGAACTAGGCATTGGATACATCGATTGGGAGTGGTGATAGTTAATTGGAAGCTGTTTATTGAAAGAAATCATGAAAGGGTTTTCACACGGTTTAATGGAGATAGAATGGCGTTGTGAATATGAAATCTTGAAGACCAGTTGAAACCAAAATTATAAGTTAAGGGTTTAATTGGCATATGGGTTTGAAGCAAATGTTTGGCATGAACCGAAGGCGCAGAGTGTAGGTAATCGATCGGAGATTCAATTGTGCAACATTATAAATCGATGATGAAGTATACATGGGAAATGACTTCACGGGAAATGTTAAAAGATTGAAGCGGAACCTTGGTCAGCGGCGTTAAATAATCGGTGGAGAATAAGGTCGAATTGAAGGCCAGAAGTTAATTTGGAACCGTGAGTTAAGAATATGGTGGGACCATACTATTGAAATAGTATAAGCAGGTTTGAGGTGAAGACTGGTGGTTTTCACATTTCTTAAAAATGGTAAGTGGTATCAAGAAAAAAAATGCGATAAGGGTCCGCGTGTGACACGTAGCTCTGAGTGGTATTTAAAAACCATGAGTTTCGCAAAATATTTTCGTGCTAAGGTTCTGCGGTTAAAAAATGCGAATTCCGTCCGATTTCTAGCCATCGGAGATCGACAGCATTCGCATCATTAAGTTGCAAGGATGTTAACACAAGGTAAGTGGTATCGTTGCTGTGGGCCCCAGTACTATATGAAGTTTGGGTTAACATATGTTGTGAGGTTTAGTTATATGGCAAGTTGGGAACCGAATTCATATGATTTATTCCAAAGTCAGCGGAGGAAATGTTGCGTGGTCCAAAGGTAAGGTAAATTGTGCATATTGTGGGCCCGAATAACTAGTTATGTTTGGGTCTTCAAAAGAGTTTGATATATTAAACATGGGTTTTAATATATGTGGGCCCCGAGGACATTTATATATGTTATTACTTGGGATTTAAATCCAAAATCAAAGGTTTTATTATGATATTTGAGGACGTAATATATGTTAACATATTATGGTTGAAGTGAGATGGTGAGGCCGTGAGTCATTATTATATTGGGCTCCAAATAAAGTTTATAAAGGCAAGAGTCGAAGATTTAATATTCACGTGAGATTGGTAATGACACATAATTAATATGGGTATTGGTCAAGAGCTATTTGTTGGGTTTTATTCCAAGATATGTATAGGTTCCTTTTCATAAAATGGATCATGTTACATGGCTTTACCATTGATGATGAAAGTCAAAGCTTCCGCAAGAGAAGAATAATCTGGGCTAGATTGTTTGGTTTTTAATAACCATGGTTTTATAACCATCAGGTCAAAAAGGGAAGCTTCTGCTTATAGAATAAATTTTCTAGGTTGTTTGGCTTTGTAATCAGTAATTGAAGAAAATTGCTTCCACGTCAATATTGTGACATTGCCCAGATTTAAAATTTTTTGGGCTAAAACTTGAAATGCAGGTTTATATGAAAAAGTGAGTGTAGAAAGAAGATCAAATTCTAAGATCTGATATGCAAAGGTACAAAGAGTTGCAGTGAGCAGAAGAGTATGCAGAACTATAGTATAACAACAGAAATTGAAAAGATAATGATAGCAGCAGAAAAGACAAACATACAGTGAGCCAAGAACTGAAAAGGGTTGAATCAGATATATTTATTGAAAATGTAAATGTAAATGTTTTAATTAATTTTTATATTGTTTGTGATGCAAAGGCAAGTCTCCATTGGCAAAGAAATACCCCACTGTAATATTGAAATGTATACATATTGTTATATTTTTTCTGAATGTGCTCAGAAATAAATGAGAAGGTGGAAGGCAAAGAGTCATGGCTGTTCATTTCGAATTCCCTGTGGAATGCTAACAGTCATGAGATAATCTCCATAAATAATATTACCAACATATGCATAGAGAGGCTAGAGAATGGAGAAATGAGGCAGAGAGGGTAAGAAGAAGGAGGAGCAGATAGAGAAGCTGTGAAGATTCAGAGATGATATAAGACATATATGAAGGCTAGTGGACATCAGTGAAGAAGGAACAGAACATAGCTGATATCGAGGTAAATCAACATGTGTTTTTTATGAAAGAGTGAGGAAGTGGGTGCTTCCATGTCAAGTTGTAGCTTGATAGATGTCAGTTGTAGCTGGCTGAGGTAGGAGCCTCCTGTAGGTTGTAGCCTGCAGAAAATAGATGGGAGTTGGAGCTTCCTTGCAAGTGGTAGCTTGCAGAACTGAGGTTGTAGCCTCCTGTAGGTTGGAGCTTGCAGAAAATCAGTGGTGAGAGGGAGTTGGAGCTTGCCTTTGCATCACAACAATAATAAGATGTGGTTTTCTCCCTTATGGGTTTCCACTTATATCTGGTGTCTATGTACATGATGATTATGTGTTGATACTCTGTATTTAAATCTGCTTAATACCTACTGCTCACTAATTAAGATTGTGGTTTCACTATACATTAAGTTAATCATGAAATGAAGATGTAAATAAGTGTAAATGAAAGTTTTACAAGACCATGAATTCATTAAACTGATTCACCCCCCCTCTCAGTTTAACAAAGGATTCAACAATGTTTAGCATAATTTGTTAAATCCTTTAAACACTGATTATACATAATTATAGCAATGTGGTGGCTAGTTTGCTAGTAGGAATAAACATGTTGAATATATTTTATCATTTTAAAGAAATATAGAAGAAATCCCATAAATAGTGATTAGACATTGGCTAATTAAATCGTTGGCTAGTTTGCTAGTAGGAATAAACATGTTGAATATATTTTATCATTTTAAAGAAATATAGAACATATACATCTATGATATTACTTGGTTGGAGAGTATTTTATGGTTAGAATTAAAAAAAATTATTAAAAAAAAGCTTTTTTTTTTCCAAAACAAAATACAAAACGTATATTAACAAAAAAAATTAACAAAAAAACCATAATACGTGATATTTAAATGATGGGTAAAAATAAAAATCAAACGTCATGTGAAGGGAAAAATTAAAAAGAAACCCATCAAATTTATAACTTGCTCTCCAACTTAGCATGAAAGAGATGTTGTAAGGTTGTGTTATGTAAACATTTTGGGATGGTCAAATTACATAAAAGAAAATATAAATAAAAAAAAGAATTATGAAAAAATAAATAAAAATAATTATTATTTATTATTAATTAATAATAATTAAGTTAATCTAGATTCATCTTATCTCCACATTTATCAAGCCCCAAGTTGGATCAAAACTCCAGAAGTGCAATTTTTTCCTCAAGTTTTGCACTCAACAAAGAAGTTTGTACATTGAGATCTGTAATCATTTAAAGGGTGAATTTAAATTGATATTTATATTTGACATTGTAAAATTTTGTGATCCATATCAATATTTCAAATATTTTTCAGGAAAAATCACATCATAAATTCTAGAGCCCAACACATTTCTAACAACTTAATGTAGTTCAACATCAAAAGAAAGATGATTGTGATTTACACTAAATAGTTCTAAACACAACACACTATTAAATTTATGAAGTGAATTTCTAAAAAATTATTTGAAATATTGATATTTATATTATAAATTTACTTGATATATCTTTTTAGTTAACAATATTTTATTATATTTAATTGTTTTTTATATTAAAAAATCATAATTGATACAAGTAAAAAAATTAAAAATGACACTCTTTATATCTATATTTCAACTAACCTATACATTTCAAAATAAGCATATAAAGCAAACCCCACCTTACAAAATAACAAAATTTAACAACTTGCATTTACGTGAAGACCACAAAAAATCTTTGAGAATTTTGACCCAACTAAAGCTTTTGGCATGATGTGGGGCAACAATCCAAGAAAGATTTCATATTGGATAAGCAACAAGGAAGAAGCAGAGTTTGGTAAATTGGGACATAGCTGTCCAGCTCAAAATCAATATTTATGCCTATCCACAGACACAATGATAGAGATAGAAAAGCGGTTGATGGATTTGAAAGATCCAGCTACACTAGGAAAGGTGGGGGGCCGTTAACAGAATATTGCCACATCAGCAAAATAGCTGAGGAATAGATTTACCATATATTCCAACTAATTATAGCGGAATTAAGATATGTGGTCCTAAAGTTAGGGGAATCGTTTAGCTATTTGAAACTAAAGGTACGCTGGGTATAGCTATAGCAATAGTAATCATATAGTTGCATGATTCTCTAGATGGGGTGCATGATGGCTTCCCTGCCATGCATGCATCGATGGCCGTTTGAAAACTCACTGCGGGGCCCGCCTCGGTCTTGACGGCCCAGCGTTTCCGGTGCCCTGCATGGGCCACGTGGCAGGCGAAGTGGGCCGGCAGGTTCCCGTTTTCAGAGTCTGGGGAACAGATAATATCATGCTGTGGGGCCCATCTCCGGTAGGATTGGATACCAATCAATCCAACCACATGCGAGAGTTTGACGCCCCACTAACGGCAGCTGGCCGTTATAGTTGTATCCGCAGTCTTTTCCTTTTCAGTTGAGCTGTCTAGTGCCAGGGGGAGGTCTGACCCCGCGGTCACGTGAGGGCAGGTGGAGAGAACATGAAAGGACTATACCTTTGAAAGAAAAAAAGTCGCCCAGGCGTTGCGAGTCGTGACCTTGTTAAGTGTACGCACTATTTAAATTGAAATTGGATATACACACTTTATATATATAAATGAAAATTGAAATTGAAATGGGATTACACATTTTTATATATATAATTGAAATTGAAATTGAAATTGAAATTGAAATGGGATATACTTATTTTTTTATATATATAGAATTGATTATTAATTAATTGAAATTGGATATACATATTATATATATATATATATATTAAAATTAAAATTGAAATGGTATATACACATTTTATATATATAGTTAATCATTAATTAATTGAAATTGAAATTAAATGGGATATACACAATCAATCAACACTTAGTATTAAACTCTCACATGTACCAATAACTAGCACATCAACTCATTTGCATCCAGATGGGAGTGCCAAGTACACCCCCAAATATCCACAACATGTGAGGAATTAACATTGTTCAAATAAATGAAGGCCTTCGTATGGGGAATTTAGGCATTGCAATTGGGTTCGTATGTGGTTTGGAATTGGAGGTGGTTAACCCCTTGGTAAGTTTCATGTTTGCTATTGGGTTGCTTGTTAGTTCTAGTTGCAACTTTCCAATTTGGGAATCCTCCACTTGAAGGTGGCATTGGCAACATGTCTAGATTATAGCAATGACAACTATAGCTCTTTTAGTAGGAAACTTTCTCTGATTTTTTGGTCTTGTTTGTTTTTTCATTTAATTCTCCTTCTTTGTCTTCTGTCTCTTGGAATTGTTGCAATCAGAACTCATTACGAGGAGAGTACATGCCCTAGTATTTATTTGTGAAATGAAGATTCTTTCACAAGAAGGTGACAATGTAGCAACTTTGGATTTTGGGTGATGGTAGCTATTGCTCTTTTAATGAGAAATATTATCTTATTTGCAAATATCATTTCTTTTTCATGTAGTTTTCTTTTTTTGTTTGTTTATTTTAGGGATTGCTTCCATTAGAACACATTATAAGGAAAATTTGGGCTCCAGTTTGTATTTTGTCATTAAGTTTCAAAATGACTGCAATGCTTCTAGGGTCTTCTTCCTTATTAAATTAAGAAAATATCTTTAATTTTATTCAACCATTCCTCATTTGGCTTGCTTGGCAGAGACACCAAGCATGGATAATAGAGATATTCTAGAATTCGGGAGAATTTTGAGAAGCCATAAAGAGACCGTACAATTCAACATGAGCTCACTTTTCTTAGTGACAACAAAGGTGCATGAAAATGAACATTGTTGCATCTCTCATCATACCAATATCATGATATTTCTAGTACATCAAAAGAAAAATGATTAACATCTTATAACCTAAACGAAATTTGGATCTAAATATTCAAAAATATCACTTAACCACAACCTCAAACAACAAGTTATTAGTATCAGAAAATTCTACTCATACTGACCTTAAAGATAATTAAATATTTCACCAACTAATGGAACCATTGGATATTGAACAACAAAAATCTTCTCCCTCAAACATTAGTTAGGATGGAGAAAATGATAACCATATTTTTCATCAATTTCTATGCTTCAAGTGTTATTAGGATCCTAGGTATTTTTTAAAAATATGCTACACACAAGAATGTGTACCATATATTTTGTTGTCAACTTCTTCTTAGAATAATAGAGAACAACTTATTTTGTTTTTCAAAGTACAAGGAAATATTATATATCTAGTGTTAGTTTGGAAATAACCTCTATTATAATTTATTAAAATATTTTATGAGTTGGTTCCTTTTCATCAATTCAAAATAATAGAAATGAAAACTGACATTTTTTTTTAATGTGGTTAGAATAATTTTGATTTGATTGATGTTTCAAATATCAATCATTGACATTATAAAATTAAATTGTTGTAAGTGTATTCAAAGACATTGAACCCATTTTTATATTAAAAATTTACAATTTCAATAAAAAAAAATTACAATTCAATCTAATTATATCAATACAAAAAGTCAAAATTATATAATGTTTAACTTTCTTCTATTTTAACATTCAAGTTAATAAAAAATAATAATGGCTTTGTAATTTAAGTAGGTCTTTAATTCTAAAATGTATAATAAATAAAATACACATTTCAATGACTTATTTGAGTTTTTTTAATGAGATCTATGTATATATTCATGTAAGCAAACTACAACTAGTATGTAATTGGTTTGTTTAACTATGAACATAGTAAATTTAATGTGATTGTTTGTGATTGTTTGTAATATATTTATTTAATGGGTAGATATATTTTTTAAAATAAAATGTTGTTGTTTTGAAAAAATGAGATATATTTTACAAGTAAATATGATAGAGATGTGTTTCATTCTTAATGTTAATATAACAGGTAACATAAGCAAACTCAATATAATGATTTTAAAAATTAATGTTGCAATATGAATGTGATGTGTAACATCCTTGTTTGCAAGTCATAATATTAAAACAATTTAATTTATAATATAAAAATTATAATTTAAGAAAACAATTACAAGCATTAATTAATTAATATACAAATGCAAATTAAATTTTGCTCAAGATCTTTTAAGCATCAAGAAACTTGCATTTCAATTTCTTTTTATCTAAAGTTAAGAAGAAGCTATGTAAGAAATGATCATAACAAAAAAGGGTTGTTAAAAAAAGTTATGATGAGCTAAGAACACATGGATCTTAGACAGGAAATGACCTTTAAAAAACAGAAACAAAATTGACATTTGTGTTATATATCAAGTACATCCAAATAGCCCTGAGGTTTAGCTCAGTTGGTCAACTCGCCGTTATTATAGCACCTTTTAGATTGAAGGGTTGGACTCAATTTTGTCAACAACCTTGAGGTCAAGCTTCGTGGTTGAGCTAGTAGGAAGTGATCCCTTCGAGTGAATCTGTTTGGTACAAATATTTCATGGAAGTAGCGGTCATTGATCTCTAAGATCTATAAATCACAAATAATAATAATAATAATAATAAATTAAAATAAAATAAAAATCAAGCACGTCCAAATAAAATTTAATTATATCAAAATTAACCAAAATTGATCCATACAAATTGCCATGTCATACAACAATGATAATAATTATGAGCCTCTCAAGTAACGGAGTAGCTTTATCATATGGAATGCCTTACAAAGGCTCAAATAAGTTATCCTCTTATCGATGGTCAACATTAAGCGAAAAAACTCTTTGTCCCACTCAACAAATTGAGAGGCAAATGACCATGCTACATTTCTTAACATTTATAAGTAATACAATAAACATAGGTGATACTCATAATTGTTATACAAATAAAATTACTCACTATATAAACACCATATAGACACAATAATGATGATGTCAAAGATACCCATGATTTAGAAGAATAATCTATTATGTAACATTGCATAGGACTTGTATTCGAAAAATAATCTACATTGATAAACTTTCAATGAGAATAATATATTATTAGCTATTTTCATTTCATATTTATTATATATGATATTATTTATAATATACAAAAAATAATGTCATTATTAATTTAAAAAATATATATTATTCAAACATAAAATCACTATATATCCAAATAAATTTACAACATATAAATAACAACCATAAATGAAAAAAAATCCAACTATAACAAAAATCATCAACAAAGAAAAGTAATAGTTCCTTTTTTATATTTGAAAATTACAAAAATCTAAAAAGCACAATCCAGTAAGGCTGGACTCCAAACATCAAATTCTGTTTGAAATTTGACAAGATCTGACTTTTCATGTACGCAACTCACAATTTGTGGACCCAACTATGTTTAGTAAATTTTATGTAATTATTTTTGGGCAACTGCCATATGCCTCCCCTTACACACCCCCGTCCATCCTAACTGCCTTGCACGGTCTAGAAAATCAAAGATTTTGCTCGAAAGTCCAAGTAGGTCCCAAGTTTATTGTTAAAGAAACATGTGAGTCCTTGTTAGTGGATGTCAACCTTATTATTACCAACATCTATTCCATGTCTTCATGGTTGCTTCCAAAATAGTGATACAACACTAGAGGGTATTTTATCATTTTCTATTTATTATTTTAATCTCATTTATACTACTATACCCCTTTGACCTTCTAAGTTAGCATCCACACAAGAAGAAGTAGACATGTCCAACATATTATAATATAAATTAACTATTAATGTCCACATACCAAAGTCGGTGAATTGAACAAAGCAAAGATAACAAACAAAAACAAAATAAATATAAATATATAAGGATGAGATGGGTTTAGATAATGGGCATCGTTATTTTAATGAGATTATATATTTCGTTGTCTATTAGAATCTAGTATGATAGATTCCTCACTTCCTAAATACAAAAGCATAAAATGCATAGGGAACATAATGATAAGGTTGAAACTAGAGACAATATCCTTGAGATTGTTTAATTAATTAGTTTTAAGCTTCATTAGGGGATGTAGATCCTCAAGTCTTTATTTTGACTTGGAAATTTTATATAAAGAGAGATATAATAAAGGGGAAGTTTTAGTGAAATTATTGTAGAGTGAACATAGGGATAAGGAGTATGATAAGGTTGAAACCAGAGAACAGATTTTCAAGTTGGTTTAATTAATTAATTTAAAGCTTGGAAGGTAGATTATCAAGAATTCTTCGGATTAAAAAATATAATAAATTCTAGCTTTAATAAATTTATTTAATTGTTTATATTAAAATGTATAAGATAAATAGTATTCAAATTGTTTTTTTTTGTTTTTGTTTTAGGGATTATATTTGGTTTTAGATCTATTTAAAATCATCAAGTTAAAAAAGTTAGAGTTTCATTTATGAAAATTTTGCTTTTCAGTTTTGGCCAATTTTAAATTTATGAAAATTTTGTTTTTTAAGTTTATTTTAAGAGAAATCAAATATTTTTTTGGAAAAAAATAAATAAATAAAATTGAATATCATAAAGTAAAAAGAAAATAATAAATAACTATTCGAATATCATAAAGTAAATAATAAGTCTAAAAAAATAAATAACCATTTATATATGTATTATATTGAATACTAGAAGATTTCAATTTTCTTATTGAAAAAGTTATTATATATAATATTATAAAATATGTAAAATGATTAATATAATAAAAATATATTAATATAATTATATAAAAATTAAAATAATGAATAACAAAAACCATACAAATTTGTAAAATAATTAATATAATAAAAATATATTAAAAAAATTATATAAAAGCGAAACTAATTAATAACAAAAAAAAATTATTACAATTCTCATTAAATATTTTTTATTTGTTATATTTTTTATAAATTATTTTATAGGTATATTTTATAAAATAATATTATTTTATTTAAAATATTATTAAATTTTTAAAATTAATTTTATATATATATATATATGAAAGGAGTTTATATGATTCTTTGTTCTTGTGGAACTCTTTATATTGGAGAAACAAGTCATTTCATTAAAGAAAGAATCTTAGAGCATGCAGCGGACATTAGGCACAATTGTTTCTCCAAAGTCGTTGCTAAAGTGGATCACTTTCATCATAGAAAATTAAGGGAAGCCACAGGCTATGAATCTCAACCGTGATGATGGTTGGAAGTTAAGTAGAAACTGGACTTGGCCAAATAAAATATTATTATTATTATTATTATTATTATTATTATTATTATTTATTTTATTTTTAAATATAAATACATTTTTTTCTTTAAAATTTTTATTATATAAAATTTTTATTTATTCTACTTAATAATATTTTATAAATTTTTAAACCACTTTTTTAATGTAAAAATTTTTAAAATTTTTATTATATAAAATTTTTATTTATTCTACTTAATAATATTTTATAAATTTTTAAACCACTTTTTTAATGTAAAAATTTTTTAAATTATTTTTATTATAGTAATTTTATTTTATTTTATAATTAAATAATTTGTTAATTAATTCTAATTCTAAACTATAATAATTTTAATAATTAATTTTCTAACCGCTAGTATTTAACCAAATCTTAATTTAAAATTAATTAATTAACTAATTAATTAATAAATATTAGTTTTAAACTTTAAAAAAATTTAATAACTAATTTTTTAATGACTAGTTTCAACATTTATTTCTTAACAGATAGTTTGGGCATTGATGCATCCCTATTCATTTATTAAGATCGATTAATTTTTCCTCTTTATCTTGAGGATGAACTACAATGGTTGGTTTCCAGCTAATCCTAATGATGTGATTAATCCGAAAGACATTTATCTACATTATGGATCATAAAAGTCTTAGATCTAACAATTTTAGAAAATATTGATAAATATTTTATAATTTTTATTTTAAGAATCAATAAATTGTATAAAAAAATTTATTAAAAAAATATGAATTTTAAATTTTTTTTTCTAATTTAAAAATAAAAAAAATAATTAAAAATTGAAAAAAAATGAAAAATAATAAATTTAATTTAAAATAATAAAAATATAATTTTATAAATATAAAAAATAATAATAAATATAAAAATTTAATAAAATGTAAGAACCCTTAAAAAGAAAAGAATTATATATATATGAAAGAAAAAGGAGATTAATAACTTGAAAAACTTAATGGAATAGAAAATAAACCAAAATGTTAAAAAATAGAATTAAATTATTAAAATGAGAATAGAAAATCATGAAAGTTGTGAATAAAAAAAAATAGTAAGAACATATATATGATGAAGAAAAATATGAGATGGAAAACAATTATCTAGGATCTATTATATAACATTATATGAGGAAACAAAACATGGTTTATGTGATTTAGTGTCGTGAATTACCACTAAGAGGTTAAGGAGTCAATTCCCCAGGTTGGTTTTATTTGTAGATAATATAGAATTTTATTGAATGTCTTTATGGTGTTAGATTATAAAAATGGAATGAATTGATATGCATTCTATGAAAGGAAAAAAAAAATTTAAGAAAGAACCAAAAGATATATTATAATAAATAAAGGAACTAAATGTGTAATAATTAAAGAATATATATAAATATGAAGAGAGATCATTTTTTTTTATTAAAATTGTAGAATGAACAAAATCAATTATAAGAAAAAAAATAGAAGAGTCAAATTATATAAGAAAATGAAAAGCATGAAACACAATGTTTATTAAAAACCTATAGAATAAATTGAAGGGTATATGTTTTTCTTTTTTCTTTCTTGGATTTTATATGTTTGAATTAAAAGAGATGTGGAGTATGATCATCTTTATAAATAAAGTGATTAAATCACTGTGTAAAGAGGGTTACTTGTCCCACAAACAAGCGAGTCTCATACACCAATTTGGTATTTTTTTAAGTTAGGCTTTTAGATTAGATTACTACATATTTAAATTGAAGAGAAAAAATATAGAAAAAGAATGATCATATGAAAAAATAAAAAGTAAGGAAAAGATAAAGAAAAAATAAGTAAAGGTGAATGAAAGTCTTGATTAGAAAATATGAAAAGAGGATGTGTGCAAAGGTGGAAAGTAAGGTGGAAGACAAAGGGTAAAATGTGATGCCTTTTTAGGTGTCATAAAGGTAAAATGTGAAGGATGTAATGAAGATTGAAGAGGGTTTTATAGTTCTAAAAGTGGTTAATGCTAGGATGTCATAGTTGACTGAGTTTGAATCCATCTTCTTGATTAATGTTGTGGAAGTTCATTTCAATCTCAAGAACTTATCTAATAAAATCAATTGAACAATGTTATTTTTTGCTAAATATTATAGTTTGATAAAAATATATGTGATGCGTAATGTGATTGGAATGTTTGACAATAGAAAATTCGATGGTGTTATTATGAATAATCTCATCAATATGCTCTTTAAGTCTAATTTTTATGGATCAACCTTGTTGGCCATTTTACAAAAATTCATAGGAGCATGTGGGCTCATCCAATACTTAATGTTTGAGGGATTCTGTACAATGCCCCTTGTCATATACCCTTAAAACTAAAGTATTGGTATTATTTCATTGAATATACTTATTTAATTTTCCTTCATGTGCGCTTCCAAATGGATAATTTTTTTACCCATTAGAATAAGATATATATTGACATTTAGTTTATAACATAGATTCAGAAAGACAACAACCTTCCCTTTGTCAATGTCCTCATGGCTAGATAAATAAAAAGTTGTTGTTACCATCTATTTTACAAAATACCCGTATACTAACTTCCATTATCACCCTCATGTTGTCCTAAATTCCTTAATAATTAGAGCCCTTATATTCCTCTTCATCATCCCCCTATTCATAAATATGTTTCCCTAAACACCTTAAATATTAAATCCCTTAAAATTTCTAACAAAAACTACCATAATATTGAAAAATACAACTTATACAATTCGATGGATACAATCACTACTCCAATGATCAAATAAATGAACCTTTCCACAAAGATAGCCACCTAAAAACCCAACCTCTCTGTAAATACTACACTTCTAACACCTAATCCCATCTCCCCCCTATTCTAGGTATCATCAATAAAAGTTTCAACACTCTTTTAAAAAAAGTCGTCATAACCATTTTCAATCTCCACGTTATTGTTAAAAACATTCAAAATAATATGAAAGATAAAATTGACCGCTCCTACATCAACAATTCTGTAGACTTGTTCTTATGATGTTTTACACATTAAAAAAAATGAACAATCCATATAACATATATTTAAAGAACATATTATTGGTACTATACATAAATTCATGACAAAGCATATCAATATGAAACATGGCATTCATATCAAGAATTACATGAAACTAGAATTTTAACAAAAACTCAATGCCTTATCATCAAAATTATCAAGAAAGTTGCCAATATTAAAAAATAAATATATATTGTTAATCATAAAGATGAATATAACTTCAAACTTAACTGAATCATGATATTATGTCTTTACCACAAAATGATCTAGGGGATAAAAAATATGCTAAAAAATCAAAGTGCTTGAAATCTCCCAAAATTGGTGCCAAATCATATATCTCATTGTTATGATTCCAGTGATGCTTGAAACACCTCAATATGACACCGTATGCAAAATTTATTGTGTTCTGAAGTTTTTGGAAAATAATTAAAAATTCAACTTGCAAGGTTGATTGGGACACTAACTGGGCATGTCTTACAGTGACGTCATTTTGAATTCAACATGCTGACCAAGAAGTACGGATGACGGTGGACCAATCCAGCATTGACAAGTGGCAGGTCGTATAAGCCTAGGTGGAATATTTTCATTGGTTGTTGGTTGATTGGGTGGACCAATGAGGTGACGCCACGTGGCCCAATGGGAGGGAACCACATGGCCCTAGGTTATTGACCAAAATTTTTATAAGGGGTCGACTAGCCTCGATAGGGTTTGACCCCTCGACCTCTCGCACAATAGTACAATTTCTAACCACTGCACCATGCTTTTCATTCTTGTTATGTTGTGGTCGCCATTTATATTTAAAGTTTCGCAACTAGCAGTTTGAGGGTAGGGTCTTGGCCTACAAGGCCCACCCAATCGACCCTGGCCTTGATTATATGGCATGACATATTATTGTGACAGAAGTAGAGTGGGGAGGGGCAGAAACATGACCCTATCCCTAGGTCACGTTACTACCACATGACCACACACGAAGGCGAAGGTGGAAGGGGTAGGGAGTTAGGCCCCAACCCCTGGTTCCATTAGTCAACCATATGACCACCCGACAGTAAAACCAATATGGCACTCGATGGTTATTTCAAATTCAAAATTTGGGTGGGAGGCCTAAAGCCCTGCCCTAGTCACGTTATCAACCTGTAACCATCAACTAATGGAGTGGAGGACTGAAACCGGAGGGTTGGAACATGGCTCGGCCCCTGGCCACATGACCACCCACGTGACCAAGTTCTGAGGGGGGTTTCTTAAGCACGAGTGGTCAATTTAAACATGCAACAAATTGCACCATTTTCAACAGAATTTCCATCATTCCCATGCCAATTTGTTGCTCAAAAATTTTCCAAAAGAGGGAACTCATTGCTCTGTTAGCCAGTTTTTCCAATTTGCGAGACAAATAAAGGGGAAATGGACATAGAGGCCTAACTTGGTCATTATTCAGCCTTTTTAAGCCCAATAAGAGCCTATGGAAGGGTTTTTGGGTGTTTTGAAGTCAATGGAAATTTTATTTTTGTGATTTGATATGATGAACAATTTGTAGAGCCAAGTCCTTTTGTGTTGGAGACAAAGACTGTTTTGAGGCCATATAGAGACCTTCAACACTTCATTATGAAGTATTTGGATTTGTGTTTTCCTTTTGATCTCAAAACGAGTATGAGGACCTATTGCCACATTTAGTGAGATAGTCCTTTTCTTTTGATGCCATTATTTATTTGTAAAAGGGAGTCAACTTGCAAGTGAGAGTTATCTGAAAGAGAAATTTCTTTGTAGGAGAAACAAGTGCCACTCTAGATGGAGGTTTACTCTATGAGTCAAATATTTATGTACTCTTTTTGTTGTTGATATCAGTAAAGTAGCCTAGCCATTGGAGCAAGGCCTGAAGACATAGCCTAGGAGGGGTCAACTTTGTTATCACTTGGTTGTTCTCTTCTTCATTTTCATCATGTTTATTTCATATGATTTTGTTTCATCTTTAAGTTTGCTTAAAATTAACTATACACCGTTGATCAAGTTACAAACTAAGTGACCATTGGAAGACCCAAATTTATCAAAACTTGCAAAGTGCTAAAGGAAAATCGATTTTCAAATAACATGGTATCAGAGTAGGTTCTAACCAGATTGAAAGCATGGGAAAAATTTTGCAACATACAAGACTCATAGAACTAGAGGAGATGAATTCCTCTCTCCAAGTGGAGAGCATGGAACTAAGAAGATTGCTAGAAGAAGCAAAGGAAGAGAAGAAGAAGTTGTGCCCGATGTTGTAGAATGTCATTAACGAGAAAACTAGGGAATTTTTAACTACCGAAGCTTCTCCCAAGACTTGAAATTTTTTTGGTCATGGGATGACTGATGATCGTACCCTTTATTAGTTGAAGAACATTGTTTATATGTTAAATCACAAGAGTGGTTTTCTTGAATCTTCATTTACCACTTCGCCAACAAAAGAGAAGAAGGGGGAGATGGATAAGCTTCAGGAAGAGGACCAAGAGTCGCAAGAATAAAAAGAGGTAAAAGATACTTCATTCTCAATCCATTCTCTTAACAATGATAATGCTTCGTTTTCTTCATTTGAGAAACATACCATGGGTATTGGTATGAAATTGTTGACTAAAATGGGATATAATGGTAAGGGTCTTGGAATCCATAGTCATGGAATCATTAATCCTATTGAGGTGAGACCAAAACCTCAGAATGAAAGATTGGGATATGTTCAAGAAGAAGTTGGAGAATGCTCCAAAGCTACAAAGTCAAGGAATTATTCAAGTGTGAAATTCATAAAGAAAGAACTCCTACAAGTTGAAGGAAAATCACATTATGATGATAACATTGATAGAAAAACATCTCCAAAGAGATATGAGTGGTTCAAAGGAAGAACTAAGTCAATTTATCCTCATCAATCAAGTTCTCCTTGCCAAACTTATAATGCAAAGGAAAATTATAAAAGGTATAAATGTCCTAATTATTCAAAGGTTTTCTATGACTATGAACAACATGATGATTGAATAAAATGTTGTGGAATGTGTTTCCTTGCAGTATTTGTCGAGCACATAACCATTGTGTAGACAAGTGCCAAAAATGGAAATAATTAGTCAAGAAAATGAATATGTCAATTAGAAGTGGGACCAAGAAGGAAATCCTCTTCCAATTTCAAAGACATTTTTTCCAAGAATCGCTCACAAAAATTTTTGTACTCATTGCAATATAAGTGACCATTGGGTCAAGAAATTTTGGAAGTTGCATCCACATTTTCATCCAAAGAAGGATAAATAGGTTATGAAATCACCTGAATAAGAAAAGGAGGATGAAACTGTGAGGCACACTATACCCATTTCAGAAGCATCTCTAGAAGAAAGCGAAATGTAGAATGAAAAATCCTTAGCGTGGTTGGGTAATAAATGGTTAGACTATTTATCTAGTTAAATACTACATTTATTTTTTATTTCACATGTTGCATTTCCCCATAGTTGGGTTTCCCCATAGTTGGTATTTGTAAAGCGATGTTATGAAATGAATTTCCTTCGTGGAACATGTAGTAAGCATCCTAAAATTTGGATGAGCATTTCATTACATCCAACATTATACAATCGTGCCAAGCACTCATCTATGCAAGTATGTCCATTTAAAACTTGTTTGGGTTATCTACCAAAGTCTCATTTGTATTTTATCTTTGGTAAATATTTTGTAGTAGATGGACATAATGATTTGGAAAAAGCCAAGAATTTCATTAAAAAAATTCAGCTAGTGCATTAAAGATTATAAGAGAAGCTTGATAAAATCAAAGCCAAGTACAAAGCAAGGCATGACAAGAATCGAGTTGATCATGATTTCCAAGTGGAAGATTAAGTTTGGTTGTATATCAGAAAGGAAAGACTTCAAGGTGAAGATTGTATGAGCCTGAAATGATTGATGACCATGAAGAGAATTTTCAGATTCCATATATTGAATATTTTTCTCTTGAATCTTTAGATGAGTTGCAGGAACACTCAATTCTTTAGAGGAGATTCAAGACTTCACACAGAGACAATGTGGAATATCTTCAAGTGTGGCTCAAGAGTACCAATCCAAGTGAAGAAAGATGGATTGAGATCGGGAAAGTGAGGAAGTGTAATCTTACTTACTTGCTAAGTAAAAACATATTTTTGGTGGTCCAAAAGTTCCCAGTGGGGAGGGACCTAAGGGATAAAAAATATGCTCAAAAAACAAAGTTCTCGAAATCTCCTAAAACCAGTTCCAAATCGTATATCTCATCATTCTGATTCCAACAACACTTGAATCACCTCAATACGAAACCTTATGCAAAATTTGGTGCATTCTGAAGTTTTTGGCAAATAGCTAAAAAGTCAACTTGCAGGGTTGATTGGGCTACTAAATGGGCAAGTCGTATGGAGATGTCATGATGACTGGGTGGTATAGATGATGGTAGACCAATTAGGGATTGAAAAGTGTCAGGACATACAAGGTTAGGTGGTATATTTTCATTAGTTGTTGGTTGATTGGGTAGATCAATGAGGAGGCACCACATGGCCCAATGGGAGGGCACCGCATGGCCCTCCATTATTGACCAAAAAATTTATAAGGGTTCGATTGGCCTTCGCGAGGTTCAACCTCTTGACCTCCCACATAACAGTACAACATCTTACTGCCACACCATGCTTGTGGTTCTTGTTATGTTGTGATCACCATTTATAGTTAAAGTGTTGTGACTGGTAGTTTGATGGTAGGGGTCGGGCCGATGGGCCTGCTCGACTAACCCTAGTCCCGATTATATGAAACAATATAGGAATATGATAGAAGCAGAGTGGGGTGGGGTGGACACATGGCCCTGTCCTGGGTCATCATTACTACCATATGACCATGCCTGGAAGTAAAGGCGAAGGGGGTGGGGAGTTAGGCCCCAGCCCTTGGTGCCATCGTTCAACCATATGACCACTTGACAGTAAAACCAAAATGACACATGATGGTATTTCAAATTCAAAATTTGGGAGGGAGGCCCAAGCCCCCACCCTAGTCACGTTAACAACATGTAACCATTAGTTAGTGGAGCGGAGGGACTGGACTGGAGGGGCTAGCGTGTGGCCTGGCCCCTAGCCACATGGGCATCCATGTAACCAACTTCTAAGGGAAGTTGTTTTGGCACGAGTGGTCAATTTAAAGAGGCGAAAAATTGTACCATTTTTGGTGGAATTTCCACTGTTTCCATGCCAATTTGTCGCTCAATGGTATGCCAAAAGAGGGAATTTTTTTCTCTGTTAGCGGTTTTGACAATTTGTAGGACAAATAGCAGGGAAATGGAGAAATAGGCCTAACTTGGTCATTCTTCGCCTTTTTGAACCTAAGAAGAGCCTACAAAAGGGTTTTTGGGTGTTATGGACTCAATGGAAGTATTATTTTGTGATTTGAGAACTGTATGTTGGACAATTTGTAGAGCCAAGTCATTTTGTGTTACAGGTAAAGACTATATTGAGGCCATATAGAGACCTTGTTGAGCATGGAAGGAGCCTAGATAGGGGTTTTCAAGCCTTCCAGACATAGCCACGACATATATATTTCTTCAGTAAAGTAGCTATTTTCAATCTATTCTCAATATGATTGTGGGAAAAGGCCATTTAAACACTTCATTATGAAGTAATTGGATTTGTGCTTGCCTTTTGATCTCATAATGAGTATGAGGACCTATTTTCACATTCAGTGAGAGAGTCATTTTCTTTTGATGCCATCATTTATTTGTAAAAGGGAGTCAAATTGTGAGTGAGAATTCACTTAAGGAGAATGTTTCTTTGTAGGAGAAACAAGTTCACCCTATATGGAGGTTTACTCTACAAGTCAAATATTTGTTATGTACTCTTTTTGTTGTTGAGATCAATAAAGTGGCCTAGTCATTGGAGCAAGGCCCGAAGACGTAGCCCAGGAGGGGTGAAATATGTTATCACTTGGTTTTTCTCTTCTTCATTTTTGTCATGTTGTGGTTCATATGATTTTGTTTCATCTTTAAGTTCGTTTAAAATTAATTATACACATTTGATCAAGTTACGAACTAAGTGATCATTGGAAGACCCAAATTTATCAAAACTTGCAAAGTGTCAGAGGACGATCATTTTTCACATCACAAAGCGTTCTTCAATCTTAAATTTTTAACATTGCACATAGATTATAGAAAATAAGAAACTATAATGAGAACATTATTTTTTAAGCATAACAAATATTAAAACTTAAGTTTTAGGAATCCAAATGCAAGGGTTAGGTGGGCTTAGCTAAAATGTTGTTCCAATCATTTTGTCCTTAATTTTTCTCTCTATAACACTCCTTCCCTTCAACTTTTCCATCCGCCTTATTTCCTCTTATTATTGGAAATTGAACCCATGCATAGTGAATTCACAATCCATTTTCTTGATTCAATTGATTATATTTTCCCAAAAATTAAAAACCAACTATCTCTATTTATGGACATTGTTTCAAAGGAATTTTTTTTTTAATACCATATAACTTACACAAACCGTTTAAAAAATCCTTCATTTCATACCTTTTTATCATTTTATTGGTTCTTATCATAAATATTGATTCTCATTTTAAATTTTATCCTTTAATTTTTTAAATAATTTTAATTAATTTCATTTAACTTTTCCTTTCCTCTGTCACTTATTATTATTTTTCAATATTTCATTTTATATCACATTTCATTGCTCCTTTTAAATTTATCAACATCCAATTTTCTTACATTTAAAGTTTTAATCAAAATTTCCCACATTTAAAAAACAAAAATCCACTTTTTTTTCATATTTTAACTCTACATAGCAATCTTGCAACCACTATTTTCAACTTTATTATGTTAAAACTTTATACCCGTTCTATGATTTTATTTATTATGTTAAATTTTTTATACTCTTTCTATGATTTTATTTGTATTTCATTATCTTATTTTATTTATATTTTTAATTATAATTAATTTAGATTTAAAATATTTATATTAAATTTTTTAATAATATTTCAAATCAATAAATTATACAATATATGGTAAATTAATTATTATTTTTATAAACATATAGATATATATAAACTAGCAATTGCACTAGGAGGCACAAAGGAACACAAGAAGGTGGAGCGGTGACTATGGAAGGTAAGTGTCTTGGTGTGCTATATGTGGGACATAATGAATGTTAACAAAAGGGGGACATAATGAATTTTAACAGAGGTGGTGGAGAAGTTGACATTGCAGGGAAATAGTATGAAAATGACAAGTTTTTGACGATATGGAATATTGGTTTTTAAACTATGAAACATATTTTTTTTGTCATCCCTAGCCACTCAATATGAACTGTCTATGTAAATATGAACATGTCTTGAATTTGTGTCTATGTAAATATGAAAATGACTCTAGAATAAAATTATGTGAGTATGAGGATCGGAGTTGGACATAAATAATGAATGATGGACATATAATGTTTTGTTGTAGGGTTTGCATTGAGTGCATGCACATGGAAACAACATTCTTAAAGAAAAAGGTCTCCAAAGTAAAAAAGATATCGAATATTAAACCTCTCAAATTAGAGTATTAGGCTCTACATCAATATTTGATAAATTCACTTTCAATTTCGAAGGAATTTATGCTTTGAGCTCTAATGAATGACATTTCCTTACCCATAAAGGTGGGAGGTGCAACACTAATATAGAAATTATTGAATGGTGTCATCATTGATGCCAATGTTGTTTATTGAACACTCTTAATATATGTCATGATTACATCAGTGGAAAACTTCAATGGAGTTTTCCATGGATAAGTAGCCCTGAAAGAACACTCTTAATATATTTCATGATTACATAAGTGGAAAATTTCAATGGATTTTTGCATGGACAAGTAGCCTTGAAAGGATGGTAGGAAACCCTAGTAGCCCCACATTTTTTGAAGGTTTTGAGGCTAAATATTATTTAATTTAATCTCAAGCTCATCGTCGTGTCGATTCCAATGGTGTATAGCACGTCTTGTAACTCCTCACAATTGAGGAAATATTGGCATTAAAGTTTATGCCCCATCTTGTGATCTAAAACCCTAACATCAAGATGATGTGGAAACTCACCATTTGATGTCTAAATAAGTGTTCTATTAAATCAAAATTATTTAGTTTACTATGATTATGGTTTTTGAGTTAAAAAAAATGAAAGCATATTTTTGGTGACACCGACACTGAATTAGAATGAATGTTCAAAACGTTGGTCCACTTTGTTGTCAAACATTTTCATCAAAAATATTTCTCACAAGCCCAACCACTTTGATGTGCTACAACTTAATTTATGTTCCAGTCACAAAAAAGAGATCCAAAATATATGTAATTCTCGTTGTAAAAAGTCACGTGTGAAAGGGATAGTTATGCTAAATCCATGAGAACTTTTCCTCTTCCCAATCTTGAAAAATATTTTTCGCTTTTGAAAGAGATCAATGAAACAAGATTTAAATTAAAGAAAAAACCTCGATCACTTTTTACTTTCAATATTTATTTAGTTCATTAGTTGCATAAATAAAAATTCATGACATTCCTCAAGATAACACGCTTTAACTCCCTTCCATACACTTAATTAATCACCCATAACAAAAATTCTTACTACAGTTTTCACAATTGTGTCGATTTACATAGAAATAAAACACACCAGACACCCAAAGAACCATAGGCTAATAAATATTACAGTAGTATTTGCAAAATTTTTGTTGATAAATTTTTATAGCAGAAACTGTGTCATGAGTGGATATTTTAAGCATCAAAGTGTAAAGTTAGCTCACCAAAAGGCAACTGCCCTTGCTAATCTCAAATGAGATGGAAATATGTGTGCAGTGAGATTGTAGAAGATGGGAATAATCATAATTGAATGTAATTTGGAATCTAGTTGTAGTTTGAGCGGGCATTACCCGATACTTTTCTTCATCAAAGGCCACAAATTAGAGCTGAGGGCTCCTTACAAAATTTCCCTTTTCATTTTCTTTCTAGCACTGCCATGAATGCTCAGGCTTGATTTTCCATCTTGATCTGCCTCCATACTCATTCTTGAGGATGATTGTAGTGATCCATTTGATTGAGGCTAAGACGACGATTCCACTTGGTTTCTGCTATAATAAGTGAAAAATTCTTGCAATTAATTTCCATCAATGGTAGGTAGGCATTGGTGATAGTAGCGAGATGCATGTGATTGAGAGGTGATGTTAGGTAATGCAGTGTAGAGTTCGAGAGCTGCATGGCCATGGTGGGCTACATACTTTGGTGGAACCAAATACTGATAAGAACCATTAATTAAGGATCTTGTGTCACTGTTCCCATGGCTTGAGGGAAACTTGAAATTCTGCAGATCCTTTTATGTCCAGTCCTACAAGGATATAAGGTTATATTGTGGATGGTTGTAAATAAAAATTTTCATCTAGAAATCTGGAGAAGAAAAGGAACTCAAAAAAATCAAGGTAAAGCTTGTGAGTAGCTGTTAATATCCTCTTCAATCCACTAAATTATGGATAGGGAAAACAAGCTTCCTCATTTTAAACGTTTAAGTGCAAAAGGATAAAGAACATTTATCTCTGGGAAAAAAAGAAAAAATTGAAAAATAAAGTACTAGCAAATGAAGAATAATATGATCGCCCACGCGCGAGATCCGTTGGGTTTAAGAACGCGGTTGCAACACATGCACCTCGTGAAGGCCAAGACAAAAGGCTGGCTCACCAGAAAAAACAAAAACGCCCTGAATCCATACCAAGTAGAGATGTTCGAAAATAGGGCATTGATCCCATTGCTCACAAAGGGAAACGATATGGACCTTGCTTAACCCAGATAGAGGGCACATCGAGCGCTTGACGAGGCTAAGAAGCCTACCATTTATAATGGACAAATGCGAGGGGAACAAAGCATGGAACACAATCAGCCCACTATGGATTCCTTTTTTATGAATTTGGTATAAACCCATTTCCGCTCATGGCTTTTATTGTTGCATCTCTCCCACCGTATAGAGGCCTCACTGAAATCATCGATTAGGGACAAAAGCAGAACGAGTGAACCATCTATATAAGGATTTATCATAACTCCCAATTACTACTGGCTATAGCAATAACTAACCTCTCACTATAGTATTACTAATGGCCTTATCTATATCGATTTGGGGCCATATTAAGTGGTTGGATGTGAAACGAATTGAGAGACACCTCTTGAAATTGGGATGACTCACCCCAAGCCAGCAAATAAGATGCCTCCGGTGTAATTACCATAAACCTACATGAATTCCCACCATGGCAAGGAATATTACCATAAACCTACATGCATTCCTGCCTTGGCAGTGCAGTTTGGACTGTAAACCTAGTATTGTACCATTTCTTTTTTACTAAAAGAGTATATAATTAACCCTTTTCAAAAAAACAACTATCTAAATAATTATTTAAACATTTATTGCGTATGTTTAAATATCAAAGAGGTGTCTCATTAACCCTATAAAGATAATATATCTAACTGATCAAGATGAGTATACTCACTAAAGAGAAAATGAATGCCAGTAGCAAAAAATGCGCAGGAGTATCTAATTAACCTTGTTCAGAAAACAATTGTCTAAATAGTCCTTTAAACATTTATTGCCTATGTTTAAACATCAAAGTGTATCTATACATTTAATGCCTATGTATAAATATTGGAAAAAATATTTAATTCAAACATGCATTTGCCACGTGAGTTTTTGAAAACCGCTATTCTAGACCTACATCTAATTGATATTATTTATTAGTGTGGAAGCTACTAAAAATGACTTTTATCATAGTGAAACAACACAATTGTAGCATTGAAAGAAACTTATACACATGTTCTGTCATCTCATATCCAAACCCTGGAGAAAGAAGAGGCAGACTACCTACCTTTTTCAGTGCCCTCAGAAGACTTGTAGTGAAAACTACTAAGAAATCAACCGTATACTAAGTACTTGCAGTATAGTTTTCACCATCATCGAAGCAGGCGATGTCACTTCTTCGAAAAATTAAATCAGTGTAAGGAAACATATATTTATGCACTCTGTACCTATAGTCCTCCCCAACTCTTCTATGTAACTTAATATGGAATGAAGAGGAATGAAACTTATTTACCCGGAGGCTGGCTGAGCGATGATCCCTGGATCATTAGCTTGGTTCTCAGAGCTTTGATAGCATACCATACCATCAGATGCAAATATGTGCCTCTGGGGTTTCAAATATTGGAGAAACTCAAAAAAATGGAAGAAATGCCAAAAAAATATAGAAACCCCATCCCAACCCATCCCATCCTGGAGAAACATTTAGAAGACAAGATTGGTAGAAACAAAGATAAAGGGAAAATTTAAAATTGGAGCAGAAACTCACATGAATTGAATAGAAACACATCGTAACAGCTAAATGTGCAAAAGGAAAAACAAAATATGAGGTCCAGAAAGAAGAAGGCGGGGAAAAATGTTTTGAAAAATGAAATTTCAAATCCAAAAAGAGCATGAGCATTATATGAATTCAGAAAATCATTTACTTTGTCATGAGATTCATAAGTATAGAATATATGATGTGATGAGTGGAATGGTTTAAATATAGGGGCGATGGAAGTAAAAAAACCAACCAGTATCCACTTATCCAACGACTACATACAAGAGCAAAAAGCCTACCCCACAATGCCTTCATTCTTAGATTTTTCTACAACAAACAGAGAGAGACATACAATAGAGTGAAAGTAGCAGTGCTGAGTAAAAAAATAATGGTACGATCACTAAACACTAAGTTTGATGAGATCTATATTTCCTAATCAAACCAAATCTGTTGCAATGATTTTGTCTTTCATAAATGGTACTTGCTTTCATCGATTTGCAGAATTTTCCCAACATAATCGCTCACTGCAGAATGGATGCGAGCTCTGATCCCATCATGTCTCTCTCAAATTTTTTAATGGATGGAGCAACAATTTTCATGGTGCCATTGTATACATATGGAGTGCCTCCCACCCAAGTCATGTTTTTTCTCATCGATGGTTTCACAAATTCCCTGCACAACTCTCCTCTACTGGTGATGGTGTCATGATAATGGTAGAATCTGATCAAACCATCCAACTTGTGCTGTTTTTTCCCCATCACGTTCTCAGACATGTGAATGCCAGTCACATACAAATTTCTTGTCTGCAATGCATACTTGCGATCTCTCCTTATGCCTCTCTTCACGGCTCTGAATAAAAAATTTTCAAATCCCCATTCCCTGCACAATGAAATTATCACATTGAATTTCAAACCCCAAAAAAGTATTCCAATATTTACTTCGAATTAATTGAAACTACAATGGGTCTCACCTGGAATAGGTATTGTTCGCCGAGATGTTGTGCAGTTTATTCTGCAAGTAGAGCTTGTTAGACATGGAATATTTCTCAATGGTGAATTGGGTATAGCCAAAGAGCTCCTGCAACACATATTGTAATTTTTTCCATAAAATAACAATAACTATTTTTATTAGATATACGAATGAAATCGGTTGATAGTTTTCCATTAGAAAAGTGGCCTGTGGGCTTGTGATTGATGAAATCTCGACCATATGGAGGAAAGTCAACTTTCATTATTGTTGGAATGTAGTTATTGTTGCCCACATCCATAATCAAATCTCCAAAAACAAAATAATAGACACTTCACCTGCAATATTCTTCTCTACTCCATTGGCCCTGGTCATCCCCACCAAAACACATAGTAGAGATAACATGAAAATATATGTAAGATGTTTACATCAAATGACTTTCTGTTGATGGGCCTTGATAAAGCATATGAGTAACTAGTTGGGATTCGTGGTAATTCTAGCCTTTGTAATGCAGCTACCAAGCTTAAACACCTTGGGAATCTCCATGGTTCGGTTGGATTATGCTACTCCTATCAGACTTAATCCCCCTCACACACATCTGCGGGCCACCAAAATCTTGGTGGTCATCGAGGGTACTCTCTTAGTTGGCTTTCTCACCACTAACAACACATTGATCTCCACAAAGCTCGAGAAGGGAGAGGTTTTTGTGTTCTTGTGAGGTCTTGTGCATTTCCAACAGAACATCAGATCTCTCAATGCAATGTCCATCTTTGCACTGAATAGCCAGAATTTAGGAACTTAGAAGGTCACGAAGGCCTTGTTCGTAGCCTCTCCTCCTATTTCTGCCTCTTTTCTTGCCAGAGCTTTCCAGATTGATGACAAGCTCGTCCACATTCTCCTTATTCCAGGAGACTGCGACATGTCCAAGATCGTCCAAATAAAACCAGGAGACTGCGACATCGACAATTGTTCCCCACATGGAAGTGATTCGATTAGTGCCAATAGAGAGCTGGGTCTACGACGAGCTTATTAATTTGTTCCGACTCATCTCCATAACTACGAAACACTCGTACCACCTACTCTAGTGCCAATGTAGATGAATTAATGATCAGTAAGGAATTCATTAATAAGAAACAAATATGTGTGAGGACTTCATTGGATAGATTACTAATTTTTATTGTTTGGAAGAATAACTAGATGTAAAATTTTAATTGGTTGGAAGGGCGATAAGCAAAGCTTCTCATTAGCTAGGGTGAACATTGTTTGCTCACCCCAAGCCAGCAAAGAAGATGCCTCTAGCGTAATTAATAGTTTGAAAGTAGATTAACTAATCAATGTTTTATAATATATTATGTATCTCAATCAACATAATGTATTAGGCTCATCAACACTTTTTCTCTTTTTTTAAACAATAATGGGTACATTCTACTAGACATAATCAATAATTTTTTTTATTCTGATAGGTACAATTGGTAACTTTTTTTTTTTTTATCCCACTTGATAGAATTGGTGTTTTGTTTTTTAATAGTAATGAGTACATTCCACTAGACACAATCAATAACTTCGTAGAAACAACTGCCACAACATGTATCTAGAAACTTGAACCCACTTGAGCTAAGTTCCTTTGACTAGTCTGATTAGAAATTTATCAGAAAAGTAAATACTATCTAAAATATATACACAAATATTTATTAAGTTAATAGTAATAAAACATAATTATCGATATCCAATGCCCCTCGCACATTAAATTCTCTATGTAAATGGTAGTTATTAATAAAATGTCAATAAATTTAACTTATGGAACAAAATATATAAAATTAATTAATTTAGTATTCATAATTGATTTAGGATTTAGTTTATATTTTTAAATTCATAATACTCTATTCTTCTTTGGTATAGTAAATTCATGGAGAAATAAGACAAAGGTTTTGGTTCAACCACAATACAAACAATATATCCAAGATCAATAGAACTTTACATATGTATATTTATTCTAAATGGGATACCATCTAAATATATTATTCTATCCATTATAATTTTTAATCAAAATATATAGACCATTATTTCCAAATAATTAGAGAAACATAATCCTTGTTTCGAACAACTTATAAAAATTCATTACATTTATTGTGGATGATCAATCTAAGGGTAGGAAAACTAAGAAATCAAAGATAGAAAAATATAATGATTGTTTGATTGATGCTCTTACTCACATGCTTCACCTAATCCAATATATAAAAATTCATTACGTTATTTTGGATGATCAATCCAAGGTAAGGAAACTAGGAAATCAAAGATGGATGAATATAAGGATCATTAGATTGATAAATCTTACTCACATGCTTCACCTAACCCACTTGCAAGGTAAATTATACAAGTTTAACTTTCTCATGGATACATGTTCAAAATCTAAAGTAGTAATAATATGGATTCACTCTTCAACAATATAAACAATTTAATCAACTTTTAATTGTGTTTGAACCATTTAATAAGAAATTATGTGGACAATCATGCATTTTATCTAATGTTATTACCTAGAAAATGATCACCTAGCCATTTCTAACTAGGTGGATCAAAATACACTATGTAGGATTAATTTTACGATAGTAAATCACTTTCACTATAGGAAATAATTTAGTAAACCATTTTTATTAAATTGTTTCTGTTTTAAATAAAAAAGCACCATGAGAATAATTTAATAAACCATAAATTATTTAATTTTCTCTAGAAATAATTATTAAATAATTATTTAATAATTATTTCTTAACACATTTACTAAATCACCTTGGAATAATTAAACAAATCAATATTTGTTTATTATTCCTTATTCTTATTTTTAGAATAATTTTTAAATCATTATTTAATAATTATTTCAAATTCACATTTTTCTTCATCCTCCCAAAGTGATTAATAAATCATTTTATTTGTCAATTACTTCAACCATTTTCTAAATAAATAGATTTGACCATTTTGAATATCTTTTCTTTCTCCAAAAATATAATAAAGTATTCCTAGCGGTTAGATTTGGATTTGGTCAATAATTTTTTACTATTTTCCAATTCCTATTTTAACCTAATACTTTGTTATAAATAAGAGGGTTTCCCATTCATTATTCACCATGATCATTATCGTCATCACCATTATCATCTCATGCCATTTGGCTTCCACTTAAGTTCCATTTTTCTTTTGGGTTTTCTGCATATTGAGAGAGAGAAAAAAATCGCTGAAGCACATGGACATCAAAATGACCCATCCCACAGAGGGGGATTTACAGAACCATGTTTTAAATATTCTTCACCAGGTATTTCAATAAAAATATTATTCATTTAAATCTTATATTCGGTTATTACACTAGTTATTTCTTGTTGTTCTAGATTTTGGATTTTATATGATCTTTTTACTGTAGGGTTTTCTTATTTTGTCATAGCAGATTTGAAGCGTAAACAACCATATATTTTTGTTATGGTCACTTGACGTCAATGACTTACGTGAAGTGAGAAGTACTAATTTGATATAAGTCTCCTTTTATTTTGGAGTACATGATGTCAAATAAGGCGGGGGAGGCACACCCATACCCGTCGAGATAACTAACTACAAATAATAATGGTGTGCCTAACAATGTGGGATTGAGATAAAAATTACATGATATATAATGCATGTTACGATGGAATCAACAAGACAAAATGTGATACAATAATACAATGAGTCTCATATACGTAATGTGCCTGGAAAACAGAGGCTAGGAATGAATACAATAACATTTGAGTACATGAGTCATAATTCCCCTCAAGCTGATATGGTGAGGGGGGATCACAACCAAAGATGCCTGACATAACAAGAAAGGGCTCTAAAGATTTGAATGGACCATCTGAAGGAGACATGCATACAATGGGTGATGTAAGTGGCTGAAGCTGAACCAGTAAAATTAGCGGAACTGCATCTGATGCTAGATCATAATGTGTTGTCATCCGAGCATGTGGGGGGCTACCTAAAGGGCCACCCCTTCATGAGGTTTGTAACATCTCATACACACCCACGAAATACTGGTACAATATATTTGATCACCGAACCATCAAGTGTATGATTCTCAATTCTGCGATAATGACCTAAAGTTGAGCACATGAGAAACAACCGAGTCAAAGGGAGATGATGATTCCTTTTGCCTGATTTTAGGCATCGGAAAATGATGAAGGTTAGAACCAAGGTACATAGACCTATATACCACTCTCCTAGAATAAATGTGTTGAAGTCGACAAAAGAGGGCACGCTAGAGTTGAGGCAATGAGGAATCCTTAACAAAGCCATGAGGGATCATAGTAATGTGACTGATAGACTGACACCAAAGATGATGATGAAAGTATACAATATGGGGGGTGCAATTATTCTTCCCTTGTAAGAGCATGATATCCATGGTTGACCTTGAAGAGACTGACTTGATTCCATAGGGGATGGCTAATTACTCAGATAGAGGATTTTCAAAGACAAAGCAATATAGTTGGACACAAAATATGAGCACAATGGGATGAATGTGACACAAATATGGATGATATACTATAACATTAATCAATGGGACTCGAAGAGGAATCTATGGATGCAAGGTTGACTCATCTTTGATGCTATGAACAAGGATGACTCAATGATGCTTCCACATCGGGGAGGCACGAAGGGGACCATAAAAACATTATTAAATAATAGTTACTCATGAAGAAAATAGACACATGAGGTGAAAAGTGTAAAGGTAAAGTGGTACCAGAGTACAAAATGCTCATATGAAGAAATTTGATTTTAATAGATGACAAACCGAAACCTCGTGGAAAAAAATGGCTTCTTGGTGAATCTTTAAATTACCAAAAACAAAGAGAGACACATTATGGAGCTCAGTGAGATATTTCCAATGGTGCTGATAGTTCGTTAAACCAAGCTACAATTTTCTCGCAATGGGTGACAAAAAACTAGGGTTTTTTTTTTCTATAAAAGGGCTTCTTGCCTCCAAATCAAATTCATTTTCTTAGTGAGTTGTTGGAGAATTTGGAGAGGAGGAAAATTCCCTAAACCTTGAGGAGATCGTAGTGGAAAAAATGACCGTCGGAATTCAGATAGGAAACTTTCAAGTTGGTTAACTTACTTGTCTAAAAATTGCCTTAGTTCTTCATGGAATGATGGTTCCTGGTGAAGAATCAAGCTAAGAAAGGAATAAAGGAATGAACTACTAGAAAGGGTCTAGGATCATCCCTGCATACCAAGTCAAACATGAGGACTCGGTGGTAAATGTGGAATCACATAGTAAAATATATAAAGGTATGGTATCAAGCATCTACGATATGTGATATGTATATTTCTCGTCGGAGAGACCGATATGAAAAACTATCCAAGGAATGAAAGGATAATCGACCATACTTAGGTCGGTGGGGTCCAGGCAGAGACTTATGTCAATCAAGTAAGAACGTGGCCAAGGATTCCATCATGCCCCCAAGAATGAGATATTCCCCCCAACATATGATGATGGAGGGGACTTACTAGGTATGAAAAGGTAGGAATAAGGTTAAACTAGGAATTAGAAAATAATAAAAGATTATTGACCAAATCTAAATCTAACTGTTAGAAATACTTTATTATATTTTTTGGAGAGGGAAAAGATATTCAAAATGGTCAAATATATTTATTTAGAAAATGGTTGAAGTAATTAAAAAATAAAATGATTTATTAATCACTTTGCGAGGATTAATAAAAATGTGAATTTGAAATAATTATTAAATATTGATTTAAAAAATATTCCAAAATAGGAAAAAGGAATAATAAATAGTTAGTGATTTATTTAATTATTCCAAGGTGATTTTTTCAAATGCGTTAAGAAATAATTATTAAATAATGATTAAATAATTATTTAATAATTATTTCTAGAGAAAATCAAATAAATAATGATTTATTCAATTATTCTCATGGCGTTTTTTATTTAAAAAAAAATAGTTTAATAAAAATGGTTTACTAAATAATTTCCTATAGTGAAAGTTATTTTACTATGGTAAAATTAATCCTACACGGTGTAGTTTGATCCACCTAGTTAGAAATGGCTAGGTGATCATTGTTTAGGTGATAACAACCAATATTTGTAATAATACTGGCCTTATTATAAACATGTTTTGAAATCCTTTCTTCTTGTATTAATTCTAGTTCCAAATGCCACAACTATGTAGCATGAAATTAATGAATTTGCGGAAGGAAATATGTGGTGAGGGGAAATTTTAAGGGCGAAGTTTCACTAATTGGCTATATTTTGAACATTTTTCTAAAAACAAATATTCACTCATTTGGTTAAAATTCATCCATTATATATAAATGGATAAATTCACCAAATATTTACCAATTTTAATAGTAAATTACATATTTTTTTATTGAATATTCACCCACATTCTATATGTATGACTTTCGAAACCAAAATAATCTTCTATAATACTATACATTGACATAATATTTGAATCCTTAAAAAATACCCTACATGTGGTGAAGCCTAGGCAATATAATATTGCACTTTATACAACATCACAATGCCAAAATATGGAGGATATACAAAACACTTATAGGTAGCTCAATAAGTTCAAAAGAAATTATTTCAAGCATTAACAACAAAACCAATCCATGCATGATGAGGCAAGTCTAACAACCTCTCTTGTACCATGTTAATCTATTCTTCTACACTAACTTTTAGACACTCCATCATATTTTAGTAAGCTCTTAATTAATTAATTAATTAAAATATATACTCAACATCAAATTAGAGCTTCCGAAAACACCCAATAAACTAATGAACATGTAGAATTATGAAATTATATACAAATTTTTTCTTACCTATCAACCATCATATTTTATGTATGTGCTATATAAATCCATATATACACTCAACATTTAGATATTTTCCATGAAAATAAGTGAATCTCCAGCAATACATATTATGTTGCACTTTTAAATGATGGGATACTTTGATAACTCATGTCCACTTTCATTTATGTTGATTATTAGGATTGATCAAAATATCAAAGATAACATTTGAGAGAAAGGACTCCCCCACCAATTTTATAGAGTTGACACTCCTCTTTAATAAAGAACATATAAAGAAAATATTAATAAGAAATAATTGAGAGAATACCCAACTTTTATATGATATGAGTATTCACAATAACATGATACAACATTTACATAATCATGAATAAAGTTAAATATTCTTTGACATAAATTTGTAGCATGGAAAAAAGTAAAGAGCCATTCATTTGGATAGACAAAAATAGCATGGAGTACATATGGAGATAACTTTAAAGGATAATTGCATTTAAACTCATAGGGAAGAAAGGAGTTACGCACTTGCAATCTTAAACTTAAAACTCAAAGTCAAATATCACACTAACTATGAACTCCTGCTAGTTTTATATGGAACCCCTTTAAGAATACATAGACATCTATATCAAAGTTTATAATATCTAAGAAATTAAAATGCATTCACCCATTTAAAGACAACGATAGGGATCCCTCAAACCAATAATAAAAATACTTGGAAGAGAATAGAGAGTGTAATTAGGAATTGACCTTGATTCTTAGAAAAACTCTAAAGTGTAAAAATGTTGAATGATTACAAAATGGGAAGAAATGATATGAAGAAAGGAGGACCAAACTTAGTCACTTTACTTACAATGCTAGAAAAAGAGTGATTTCTTGTTGAAAATATCATTTTTGTAAATAAGGGATACAAGTTGAAAATCTAACTCCCAAAACTATTGATGAATCATATTGAATTCATTATATTCTCCAAGGCGCATTTCAACCATTTCTCAACATAGTTGCATAATGGTGCAATTGTCACCTCATGTTTTACTTGGATCTCAAATAATTCATCTTCAACCTCCTTTAGGTTGTGGCTAGAATGATCTACTATTAGATTGATATTAATTTCTATTTATTAAATGAATTAACCATTTCTCAAATTCTACCTTGGGAAAATCAAGAAGGTTGTCGAAGTCATTACCCCATGATACATTTAGTACACTGACATGCTCTTGAATTTGCTCTCGATTAAATAACAATGTATCCATAATTAAGTTAGGACCCTATAACTCTTTAGTCACATGATTTAATATAAATAACAAGTCTCTCCTTTTTGTATTAATATTGTCACATTTGAAGATCATTTATTGAATTGTGTGAATCCTTTCCACAAAATTTAGTGATAAAGGTAGTTAAGGCTTGTTTATAAAAGGTCTTATCATTTTCCAAATCCTTTTGAAAATATTCTATGAAATAATCAATCCTCATAGAAAAATTGGCTAAAGTAGTAGCTACTTGCCATACTTATAGGATTATAGTAATCCAAATTCCCATTAAAACTGGAAGTTTCCCTAATTCTTGAACTACTTCCTGGTATTTCTTCATATACTTGACCTGGCTTAAAAACAAACAAATATTCAATGAAAAATGGCGTTTTCAATAAAGTAATTTCTAATTTCTTTATTCTCTTTTTCAATATTATGTTTTCCATTTCTTGTTCAAAAATTGAATAAGCAAGTGCATCTCCAATTACTTGATGATATTCAAAAAAATTGGAGGGTTTAATTCCTTTTAATGTCAATTTATGAATTTTTTTTTTCAACAACTTGCTCGTTCTTCAAATTTAATTTTTCAATTTATCTTATAATATAACTATTATCATACATTTCATGACATAATGTGACTAATTCCTTCTCAAAATAAATGGAGTCTTCTTAATCCAATTCTTGTACAATAGATTCAATTTCAAACAATTTATTTCTAGTAACATACTCAACTCCCTAAGCCATCTTAAGGAAGTGGGATTATAAAATTTATCTTTCTTTTCCTCACAAAAAACCAAACTTCCTAAGTTTCCATAATCTTTTTCTCATTGACAACTTTCTTGCAGTATACGTTTCATCAAAATCCAATAACTTGACAAAAATTTGTGCCCTTCTAAAGACTTTCCCTTCCAGGTACCATGTCAAGATCCATACCATTATAACACATTAGACACATAGTAATCCTTTTTCCCATGTGTAATTATTGTACAATGCTAATTCAATAGTGCATGGTTGAAAAGTGGTAGTATTATTCCCATGTGTCATCACTACGCATGGTCATGTCCTTACTAGACATGTTGACAACCCCTCCTTCCATTGGATATAGGATTTTCCTTAAATATCCTTTATAATAAATTGTGTATTTGTAGAATTACAAGTGCATCCAATTTTACCAAAACATTTGAATCCATATGAATCTGGTCTTTTGTTTTTCTCTTGTAGCCAATAGTTTGACCTACCAGATTTCTAAATCTGGGAATTTCTAAAATTCTCATTCAACTGAAGTTTCTGGATTTTTGGATCTCCATTATATGGAGCTTACACGCTCCACATCACCTCCATGAGACTGCCACCTATTCTTTCACATCATGCCACAAAATAATAGTCAATTAGGGTCAAGTCCCTTCCTACATGAAAATTTGGATTTTAGTTTTTTCCAAGTTCACCCAAATATGGAAAAACATGAAAAAGTACCATTTCAAAATTCTCTAAATTTTTGAATTTTCAAATTCCACATTACCTACCATAGTAATCATCATGTTAGCTACCACATCAAATTTTCCATACCAAGTTATCCATATCAGAAATCAATGTCAAAATACCATGTCACCTAAAATTGGTCTACATGTGACATCGATGCAGTGACATGCTAACATGCACATCATCCAAAACTAGTCTACATGCCATGTCAGTATGACAAGTTAGTATACCACATCAGCACCCACCTACCCACAAGGACCAAAGTTCTCACATAGATTCCATGTATCATCCTTATGGCCTACTACACTAGCAACTAACATCTAGGCTTTTCCAAATTTCTAGCTTTGTAACTTTGTCACCATTGATCAACTCATATAACATAAACCTTGTCACCATTGACAAACTCATATAACATCAACTTTATTTCATTTTTAGACTTATATAATGTCAAATTTGAATTAATGAAAAATATTGGCAAGAATTTTATTGTTGATTTTACTCAGGTTCTTGAGATTCGAGAACCTTGGGGAGAGCCCACCCATAGGTGCTCTAGACACTTTGTTGTACTTTATATAATTCATTTCCATTTTTATTTATTAGGATATCATAATTTCTTTTAATGTTATTGTTAAGTTTAGTGAATACTACATTTTTATGTTTCTTGTAGATACTGAAAAATTTGATGCTCTTCATTATCATGAGTTGCATGTGAGAAAGTAACTTCGTTTATCAGTTGTTAATTTATTTTCATCATTTTTTTGCACTTAACTCAATTATAGGAAGTTTCCCATAGAAATATAAAATTTATTGTAGAATTATAGAGATTCCAGTAGAATAGGTCCAATAAATTTGATTTTTCATTATTTCTCATGGTTTATTTTGTTCATCTAAAGTATACCTTGCATATCCATCTTCGACATGATCTTGTGAATGAGGGGAGGTTGAGAAGACAATTTTCACGTCTACAGGATTACACTGCAAGGTTGAAAAATTCTTTATTATTGTTGTATGTCTGGATTTATTTGCTACAAAATTAGGGTAGGGCTTATCTCCTTGCAAACATAGTGTAGTTATTTTCATTGTAGTACAACATAGTCTTAATGTCCTTAAAATTTACTTTCCTATACTTCAACTTTAATTCATGTAATTTGTTTCCTGCAACTTTAATTTCTTGAACTTTGTTTGCTGCAACTTTTCTTTCCTATACTTTGTTTCCTACAAAGTTATCTCTACACTTTGTTTCCTACACTTTAATCCTTGCAATCTAATCTCCTGCAAAAGTAAGCCAATTTGAATGATTGTGTATATATATGAATATCCTTTTGACTTAATCAAAACATATATTTTCTTTCATAGGTTAGTTTGGATTAAAAAGTAAGAATAATTGCGAATTGCATATATAGTGCATGATACCTCTTAATTTTGTACAAACTTTTGGTTTACATAGTAAACTTGAGACTTCTAGGACTACCCCATTGTTGCTGGAATACTAAAGGCCATCATTTTTTCACGCTGTTACAAAGGAGATGTTGAAACTTTGCAAATTTTCCTTTTCTTCTCCTTTAATAAGAAAAAAAACAACAAAATTTCTCTCTCTTTTAACTAAGCATGCATGCCTCCAATAATTTGAAGAGATATTTTAGTTGAGCCATAAGAGATGACACAACTGGAACCTACATGATGACTCTCTAAAACTTGTTCTATTGAGGGAAGTAAGAGAAGAATTGATGGAGACATTTAATCTCCTAGGCAATGGAGACATATACCAATCATATTATGCCAAGCAAATTTTCAAAAATCATTCTAGAGAAAACAAGAAGAATGTATATCTAGTATATGTTTGGTAATTCCTTCTACTCCTTCCCCTGTACTTACAAATAATGATATAGGAGGAATGTTATAAGATATGAAAACAAAAATATTGCACTTACTAGCCTTGTAGATGAACACATTACATGTTAATAATAGTAGAAATTGCATTAGTTATATTTTGTCCCAAGTGAACAAAATGGAACCCTTGGAATGAGTGTCCACTTAATAACATAGAAATATGTGCAGTTAGAGAGGAACACCATCCTATTGATAAATATCATTATTTTCCAATTTTTAAGGTTATCTACCAAGGAGCTAAAGGAAGCATGGAGTAAGTGTGCTTCATCAAACAAAAGAATCCAACATCACCAAGACCTTATAAATAAGATATGGGTTATAAATCTTCACATTATTTCAATAATTACATTGCACATTTTCAACCCAAGCCTTGTTTCCCACTTAATCCCTCACCTTTTTCCATGTCCACCCCATGGTAGGATCCAAACCAACTTGTTATCCCTGCTTACCATCAATTCCAAAATTAGTCTTGCTAATGGAATAATTCTTCCCAAGGTTGTAGGAATTTTATGGCTTGACCATCAATAATAATACCCCATCCTCAATAGCCCGACATACCTCAAAACATTTATCCACCAAAGCAGCCTTTGATGATTGTTCAAACCAATCCAAATCCAAATAATAAACAGGCACGAATTATTTATAATGGTGAGAATTATTTCTAAAATTAGTCCCTAGAAGTTAAATAAATAAACTTATATTAGGGAATTTCCTACAAAAATATACTCGGCCTTCTCCATAAGAATATCCTAAAAATGAAGAAGATCAACTTGTACTCCAAAAAATTCCTCAAATTCCTTAAGATATTTACGATCAAGAATAAAAATACACCTAAAGTGGTTGAACTCTTAGGGTTTCAAAGAATTTTTGTGTTAAGTTACTGCTTTTATTGGCCATAAAATATGTTTCCATATATAACAATTCTATCAGAGAAGAATGTCTCAAAATTCCAGGAAGAAGAAAAGGGGATTCCCCCACATTCAATGTCATAGGGAAACTAATTGATCTAATTATTGGGAGGATTATTGTTACCAAGTATATGGATCTTGGTATCCTAGTTGTGGATGTAAATATCAATCAAATAGTAGTTCAAAACACCTTAATTGGTCTAGGATATTCTATCAATATCATGACTAGCTACATTATGGTTAAACTTAATCTTCAAAAATCCCTAAGAAAAAATAATATTTTGATTTAGATTTTTGATAGATCCAAATTAAAGCCATAGTGCATGGTAGAATATGCCATGGTATTGATTGAATCTTGGGAGTACTCTATTTCCTAGTCTTGCAACTAAAAACTAAGTTCAATGAATATACTCTCATTTTAGGGAGACCTTACTTAACAACAACATATTCCTATATTAGTTGCAGAGTTGGTAACATGACTATCACCAATAAGAAATCCCAAAAGAAACTTGTGTTGTATCCTCCTTCTCAACCTTTGGTTGAGGAATATTTTCATATTTCGGTGGAAAGTGAATAAGAATACAATTCCATCCTTTCACTCTTATCATATATGCACCATTGAAAAGGCTCTCAACAAAAAACAAGATGATGACTATGAATTGCTTGTTAATCTTCTACAAAATCAGTATCTTGATGTTGTTATAAATCCTAGAGACAACACTAAGTTTCTAAAGACCAGTGCCTAGGACATCTTAAAATCAAACGACTTAAATTCATTTACTTAGAGACTCCTCTGAAGGTATCTTCACTAATAATTTAAGGGATTGTGGTTCAGGAATGATGAGGAATATTGGTACTCAGCTCATGCAATCAAATATGCACTCGAAATGGGCTTGGGAGGCCGTATGCGTCTAGGATGCTTCAAGTGGGCCAAGTAAGGAACCAATGAACAGACTTTTTGAATATAATGCAGGGATGATTTAGAATAATGAGGCAGAGAAATTCTGAGGAGATGGGCTTATTTGTGGTAAGAATCCAACCCTCTGAGAATTTGAAGGAAAGGAGGCAAGTAAGAGATCAACAGGTACAGAGTCTCATGGAGTGCAATATTAATGCTACATACTAGTTGAACACATGAGTGTCATATTTTCTCAACGATAACATATACAAATTCACGAATTAAACAATTTACAGCTAGTGTCTTTCACACATGAGTCATTGGAAGATCAAATTATGAAATGATAATTCTTAAACAAACAGAAGATAAACACATACATACTTCTCATTAACCCAATTGGAATCCAGTCATAGACAAAGTTGTTTTATATTAGCATTAAAAAAAAACTCTCCTGAATATGCATTTTAGAGCTCAAAAATAACATTACATGATAGACTACACAGCATAAACCCAAAAAATTCCACAAAATCTAGAACCCTTTCTTTTTATCTGAATTTCCTACATATAGAGTTTCTTATATGAGCTCTTAGTTGGATATTATTTCTTGATAGGACCATACATACATCGTGATAAAAAATGATATGATCGAAACTGGAGCATGCTATGAGAAGCACTCTTGTAACAGAAAATAACAACGACAAGGGTGAAATTATAATTCCACCAGCTAAGCATCATAACTAAAAATTAAATAAAACAAAACAATTGTAGGACATGTGGGTCAAATCTAGAAATATTCATCTAGGACATCGTGGGGTAGCAGAAGGCCCTGAGGTGCATGGCTGCATCAGAGTGGAAGAAGAACTAGAATGATGGGAAGACAGAGGCACCCTCGGTTGTGATTTGGACGCCACTAGTGGATGCGGATGCTCGTAACACCTCTGCTACATAATCTCTGAAGGTAATGGTGCAGAGTTGAAGAGTTCAAACAATGCCCCCAGATGAGTTAATTCTAAATAATCAAGGTTGGAAGAAAAGAACTGTTTAACCTTGAAAAGTAACATAAATTCGTTACGGAGGGATGCCACCAGGGCCTTGGCCTTAAGACGGGAGGTCTTCTCTTGAGTTGAGTCAGCGTTGCACTTAATCCCGACCATCCTCTGCTCAGATGTTTCCCAAGGGAGAAATAGGCCTAAAGGGTCCCAACAAGCTAGAAAACCTACCTCCACGATTTTATTCCACTCATTATCAAATGCTTCCACTCCTTTGGAAACTATCCCCAAACAACTAGCTACTTTTTCCTGAGAATCCTCTTTCTATATCATTCTCATGTTTTCCATCACCGTTCAAAAATGGTCGAGCACTCTGCGCATGCCCAATTCCTCAGTGGGAAGCTCATTGATGAACTGAATGTATCCCCGCATGATCAACACGTTATCATTTCCCTCTCCGTGACCTGCATCCAATTGTGCCTTGAAATCATGGACAAAATTCTTCTTGTCATTAACCAATGTGATGTATTCCCAAGATATTTCACTTCCTTGATAATTTTTCTCCATATCATCTGTCTGGCCTCTACCAAGGACATATTACCCTTAATTTGGGACTTTAAGTCCTTAATTGATTTGTTTATATCCTAGGATTATCAATGAGAAGTGTCCATCTCCTTCTGCAGGAATGAGATCATATTTTATTTCTCAGCCAAGGCAGCCTTTGCTTCCTCTATTAATTTGCGCACAGTCCAAGTTTCATCTTCTGAGACCTTCAATTCCACCAGGACCTTTTTCAAGTGCTCCGAAGGATTCTGGGGGTCCTCAGGTACACAGATTAGATAGACATGACTATTCTAAGCCTGTTGTAGCTCGAACATTCTCCTTTTCAGATCCGTTATCTCATCACCCTTCTGGATGAGTATCTATGAGACAAATTCCTTCTCCTTCTCAACCTGAGCCAACTCTGTTGTCTTAATATGCTCTAAGATGGGAATATTAATCTTACGTCGTAGCTCTTACACTTCTAACTGTGTTTTTTGCAGCAGAATTTGCATGGTTGTGTCCTGGTCCGAGCCCTTACCCTTAATCGTTGCCTTCTATTCAACCAACTTCTTAGAAAGGGCACTAGAATTCGTCTTGTCCCTCTTCAGGGTAGCCAATATCTTACCCAGCTGGTTCTGAGATTTCTCCAAAGAAAGAGTGTGCTTTAATACATCGTTGTGTAGAGTTTCTCCAATATCTTTATGTATATTTAACTTTTAAGCCAATGGAATAGAAGCCAGCTCGAGTATCATTTATAGGGCCTTGTACTTGGAACCTAGAGGCAAGGGGTGAGAATTTGAGTGATGCACTGCGACTACCAGTTGGTCATTTTATACGTTGAGAGCCATCAAAAGCCTAGTATGGTGCTTATCTACATACTGAGACACATCTGCCTTCAACCTTTCCCTGGCTGATTAATTCTTTGCTTCAATATTTCCCCCTAATGGCCAGTCCCCTGATCCAGTATCCCTTTTCAAAGGACCCTCCCTAGGGGTGACTATCTGTGAATACTATAAATGTGCCTGCAAGGAAGAAGTGTCTAAATAAAGTTGAAATCTTGACTTACCTTTACCTCTATCAATATACTCAGGGACCACCTCATTAGGTTGCTCCATGACTTGTACTTCAAGTCCTTCAGTTCTCTGCTTTTTTATGATGTGGCCCTCCTCTTACTCTTCCATAAAATCCTGTGCCATCTGGTAACTTTCTTGGTCCTGATCCTCCTCCTAATTCTGTGCACTATCTCCTCTGGAGCTTCCTTCAAAAATCAGGGAGTCGGCCTCCATCTCTATATCCAAAGGCCATGAATTAGAGTAGTTTTCCATTCTACTCGAGGTCTAGGCTCATGTTCATATGTCGATGACTTAATCTTCTTCATTCCGTGTGCAATGACTCCATTAGGGTCATAGTGCCATACATCTCCTTGTAGGAAGTTCATCTTCTAAATCAACCCCTCGGTTAGAGGAAGTGCATGCCTTGAGTTGATGGTGAAATACCCTACTACACTCAGGAGATTTAAAATATATCCCTTATTCATGGGTGTTATCACCAAAATAGGACCCTGATAGGCTGTTGATTAGACCACTTCAGTGTAACTATTTCAAACCAATCTTTTGGCTAAGGCTTAGCCTCCTTAGCCTGAGAGGGCTCTCTCAAGGGTTAATGATATAAGATATAGATAGATGGCTAACTCTGTGGTTTGTGATTTTGTATATTTATAGGTTGAAAGATGGATACTTTCTACCATTGGGCTATGGAGTCAGTGACAAAGATAAAGATAATAAATAACTCTTCTTATAAAACTGAGGCTTGTATATACTTTAATGAAAGAGTGACACATTCAGAAAATTCTCAATAACTTGAGGTTCAAAGGAAGTCAGAGCATGTGGTTCATGAATTCTGAGTAATGATACATCAAGGTATTGAAAAGGAAATTATTAAAAGTGATTCATCAAATCTTAACACTTAAAGGAATCCAGATCATGAATGACCATGAATTCTGAGTAATAAGTATTTAAAACATTGAAGAAAACCTTTCAAAGGTAGGATTATGAAAACTCAATTCACCATAGTTCAACACTTAAAGGGAGTCAGAGCATGTTCCTCCATGAATTCTGAGTAATAATAATTAAGACTATGGAAGTAAAACATATCAAAGATAAAAGATAAAACTCACTGAATTACACTAAGAATCTCAGGTCTGCCAAGAAGAAAACCCCCTGCATTACTGATCACAGTCCATTACATAAAGCAACAGTTTTGCCAAAAAGTCTTCAACCCTGTGCTAATTCGACCTCTTGCTTCATATATAGCTTTTAAAATATTGGATTCTATGATCCATCATCAAGATAATTTGAATTTCTATTTTTGACACCTATTCTACTCCTAAAACAGACTCTTAATTACAACTGATAGCTAACTGTCTCTTTAAGAGTCCTAATACAAATAGGAGTGAAACTCCTAAAACATGTTTCAACAACTTTAATAAGACTTAAATAATTCCTTTGATAGCTGCAAATTCATGAGGTCGAATTTGGTGATGTTTGTAAACCTGCTGAATCATGTCTTAACTGACCCAAAAAACCAGGGAACATGTTTCTTGCATTTTAGCCTTTATCCTTCATGCTGATCCTCGAATCCTTTTTTGCTAGCAATTTTGATTAATTTAGGATAAGTGACATGTGTTATCATTTCCATGGAACTATGCCTTTCCACATGTACAAAAACTAAGCCCTTGAAAAAGTATAAAGAGAGATGATATGGCTGCGCTACGAAAATAGCAGCTGTTTTCGTAGCGCAGAATTTTTATCATTGTAAACATCTCTCAACCATCCACTTTCTTTTGCCTTGACACCTAAAATTTCATCTGTGAGCCCTTTCCATCCACCAGCAGCAACAAAATTTGGAAACCAAGTGCTTTTAACTCTTAAAACCTTTATAAAAATATTCAAAAATGCACCTACAGTAGTTTCGTAGCGCGCTACGAAACTACTATGTATGTCTTTTTTACACATTTTTTTCACAATTCTCAGAATTTAAGAGTATTTACACCTATTAATGATTTCCATGATGTAAATAGACCTTAAAAGTCAAGATCAATTAACTTTGAAATGTCCTCAAAAAGTGATGTCCTTGTTTATGACAAAACTGATTTATAATTTGTCACTTACTGCCCTGTTTTTATCTGGAAAATAGGTGTTGAGACAAATATTTTATCTTATCACCCATAATTTATTTTGAAAACCTGAAGGATTATTTTGGATACCATGATTTATTGAACAAAATCCTATCTTGGTTTTTTTAAATACCTCTCCTACTGCCCAGAAACTGTCTTTGAACAACCTGTATAAAACTGGAAAATCTTGATTTCTGAAACTATGGCTTCAACGAAAGCCTTGTATCTCCCAAATAGTAACACTTGTGAGCAAAGTGAGATAGGTTATTGTAGCTGGGTATTTTATGAAGATAAACCTCATTCATAATTCCAAAAGACGTTTTCTTGTGGCCAGAAACTGATCATGAAGTTGACTACTAAAAATATAAAACAAAGTTTTTCTCTCAATGACTTTCAACAATTTCGTAGCACAAGTTGAGTGATCAATGTATCCCACATCATAATGAAGTTGAAGAAACTGAGAGATATATATTTAAGTATGTTAAGAAGAAAAACCTCTTTCCGTTTTCAAAAATGAGTTTTTGGTTGCTCAGGAACCCCTTTGGACTACTAAAACTAGAAAACAGAGTTTTTTGATGAAAAAGGTTGTTTCAGCAGTTTCGTAGCGCGCTACGAAATTTTTTTTTAAGTCACACATAAATAACATAAATAATCAGTAAATGGAATAGTACTAGCTTTATTATACAAGTTTTTAAGTCACACATGTTTATTGACTTGTGTCGATTGTGTTACGCATGATTGTCAACTTGTGTTGATTGTGCTACACATGATTGTCGACTTGTGTCGATCGTGTTACACATGATTGTCGACTTGTGTCGACTATGAACACACTTTTACATTGATGGTTGTGTCAATTGTATAGAACTTTTCATTGTCAACTTGTTTTTGATGTCACATGTTGCACAAGGTGCCTTTGGTGTCGATTGGTGCAAAGAACGAAGTGTTAGTGCAAAGCAGTGCAAGATTCCATGAGATGGAAAGACAAGCAAGAAAAGAGGGCACAAAGTTTAGCAAAGGTCATTGCTGGTTTCAGAATGGCAGATTGGTATGGCGAGAAAACTTGGTCAGGATTTGGCACAAGTACATGGCTCATTCAGCAAAATTCGCTATGTGAACAGTTGGCAATTCAGGAAAATTTTTGGAGGCTGAAGAGAAGAGGATGTTGTTATTCTCTCATTTTCTGTACTACAGTTTAGTTTCATCATTTCAGTGATCTTTTGGGGTCCAAAAGCTTCTCATTTGGGAGGTGTGATTAGGAGCTCAACTCCGATCTATGGAAAAAGCTCAAAATTGAAAGTGTTCAAAATAACTTGCAACCTAAACAACTGGATATGCCTCAGCGATACAATCCTGACACCGTGAATGACACTCAAATCCGACACTGTATGTGAAAGTTATTCAAGTTTGAAAATCCACAATTTCATGCAAAAGACCTGTTTGACTAGGTTTGAATTTCAAATTTTGAAAATTAAAAAAGGAATATTCCAAATAATATTCTTGGAATATTCTTCAAAATATTCCCTATAATATCCCTCAGAATATTCTGCTTGGGCCAATCTATTATTAACAAGTGGCAAGTTTCGGTTGGAGAATTTGTTGACCGTATGACAACTGACCAATGGTAGGCCGACACATGGCAGGCTTGGAGGCCGCCACGTGGCCTAGGGTTATTGGTTAAAAACATTTTTTGAAGACCGTGGGATTTGAACCGCCAACCTCATGCCAACAAGCGCTCTGACCCAACTACACAGGCTATAACATATTTCTTAAATATTAACGTTCTTGGCATATATTTGTGGAGTGAAGAGTTTTGGGCAGAAGTTTAAAGGGGCTAGCCCCCATTTAACATGACCACAATTTTTGGACTGGGGGCACGACACTACACAAACCTTATCCGCCTGCCAACTATGCATGTGACAACACCCTTTTAACACTATATGCCACGGTCTAATAAATTCGGAGTTAGTTATGAAGCGTGATTTGTTAACCAAAAATGCTAGCGCTTATTGCGCATGTGAACGATTATCCAACATTTAAAGCCACTTTTATTAACCTTCCACCATTTTGGAGCGGATTCCACTATTTTTGGAATTTCCACCTTTTTGGAGGGGTTAACTCCAGTTTCTCCACAATTAGTGGAGGTTTTCAAGGGTAGATTGGGCAAAATATGGTTTTGGCCATAACTTCCTCCAGACAGAACCTTTTTGGACGATTTTTTTTTGATTTCAGGTATTTAGAGGATTATGAATCCATTGGAATAGGTTTCAAAGCCATTTGAGTTTATCTTTAGTCCTTTTTCTTCAGGTAAGAAATGAGAGCCATCAGGGCCAAGAGGGAGTTGGAGCTGTTTTGGGCTATGCTTAACCATTTGAGGTGAACTAAAAGTCATTTTCAACTTTATTCAGAATTATAGGGCCATTGGAATATTTTATAGAGGTATTAGAGGTGTTATACAACTATTTTAGCTTCAGGGAAGCTTTTTGAGCCACTAGGGCCATTTTTGAAATGGAGCTGTATTGAGTTGTACCTTTTTGTTTAAGGTGAACCAAGGACCATTTTCAGCTATTTTCCACCTTATGAACCTAATGGAATATTTTTCAGAACCTTTTGAATACTTTTAGAGCCCAAAAAGCTTCAGGAGAGTTTTCAGGGCCACCAGGGCCATTTTGGAGTTGGAGTTGTTTTGAGTTGTACCTCTCTGTTTGAGGTGAACCAAAGATAATTTTCAGCTAATTTCGACCTTATAAACCTAATGGAAGAGGTTTTAGACCTATTTTAGGACTTATAAAACCCAAAAATTCAGAGGAGTTCAAAGAGCCATCAGGGCCTTATTGAAGAAATCACTGTTTATGGTAATTCTTCACTGTTTAGTGAATTTGGAAAGGCACTCTTAGATTTTTCATGTCTTTTGAATCAGTATTTGCATTCAGATTTGTCTATTGAGACACCTTTAAACTTTTATTAGTATTTGAAGCATTTTAATACAAAAGGACAAGCTCATTTTGGGAGGCTTGATCCAGTAGACATAGCCCAGGAGCGGTGAACTGCTCACCAAACATCTGTGTCATGTTATGCTGAAGTTATCTTGCTGCACATTTCTGATTTAATATGTTAAAAAACAAATTGAATTAACTCTCCTTCACACATAAACTCATAAAAAGTTACCAAAAACACTTTGCTTAATCAGCTAGACATGGAAGAATTTTGCACACATTTAATTAATGGAAACGGATACCTTGCATGAATTTTCAAGTACTTCCATTTTCAGATCAGATGGTATTATAGGGTTTTTTGAGGCTTGGTTGAGCCTAGGTTGAGCATTTTTTTTTGTGGAAAAGGTGTTAAAACAATGTAAAATATTGACTGTTTTATTGGTTGCAAAATGGTTGATTGTATGAGTTTGCTTGAGTTGAAAAGATAGCTGATGTTAGCTAAGTCTTGGAAAGGAAAAAAAGAGTTGTAGACTATTTCCTTATCCCAAAGTACCTCAAGATTAACTTTGGAAAACAAACTCAGTTTATTAGTGATTGCTACAAAATCTATTGGAGTTTGTGTTTTTTGGCTACTTGAATAAAAAGGGGTTTTTATTGACATTTGGTTAAAATCTTGTCATTCGTTTGAAAGCTTTGAGAACTTTTCTTTGGAAGTTACTTTTGTTAATTTGAACATTTACATAATTTCAACTTCTTCTACAAGTGAAGTTTCCTCCTTCACGAGGTTCTTCAATGATGACATGAAGAATGAGTTCATTAAGGTGAAGGACATGGTGCAGATTCTCATCAAGGATCAAAGAGAAAGTGTTAAGCTTCATGCACAATTGATGGCTATGAAAGATGAGAAGGAAGAAATTCTCAAAATGTTGGATGACATGGAGAAACAACTCCTTCAAGCTCAAGAAGATTTTTCCAAGAAAAAGCGTGAGGAAGAGGTAAACCATTCCAACTTGTCTTCAATTTCCTCCATTGAAAAGTGTGTTGGTTCTTTTGAAAAACATACAAGGGGAATCGGGTCCAAATTAATGTTTAAGATGGGCTATCATGAAGGAAAAGGTTTGGGCAAGCATGCAAAAGGCATGGTTGACCCTATTTTAGTTGTGGAGTGACCCAAGAATGTTGGTCTTGGTTATGTGCAGTTTACTGGCGAAGACTCCAAATCCTTAAATGCATGTGATGAAAATTTAAAGAGAACCTTTATTCCAAGTTCTAAAATGCATATATGTCAAAATTTTTATAAGGATGATTGCCATTTTTTTAAGCCATCATTGTAGCAAGTAGAGGGTAAACATGTTGCTTATGGTGAGTCTTCAAGTTCAAACAGTTTTCAAGAAAAGAACTGTGATGAAAGTCTGAAAAAGAAAGCTATCTCCTCTACTAGTTCATCGTCTTTCGAAGACAAAAAAGATGGAAATTCCATGCAGAAAAAGAGGTATAATTATTCACATGATAAATTTGATTATGTTTCAGAAAAGAATGATAATTTTGATTTTTCAAATGAAAGAAAGTTTTGTTGCACATTTTGTGGTGGATTTAACCATGTTGCTTCAAGATGCTGGTTGAAAAAGAAAGCACACAGGAAGAAAAAAAGTCAAATAAAACTTTCTCATAAAGTGTTTAAGAGTTGCACATTTTTTCAAAGGAAGGGACATGATGTCTCTCATTGTTGGACTTTTCATCCAACAAATCGTCCAAAGCACATGCAGCTAGAGGAAAAAAAGCTTGGCGTAAGTGGATCTATGGATTCCATTATCGATATGGAAATGGAAGATTCACACGTAGAAATGTTGCAGTAGGAAAAGACGCCATTGAGTTGGCTTGGTAGGAAGTGGATTAAATTATTAATGCAGTAAGTCATCTTCATTTTGTACATCCAAATTTTAGATTGGTATGCATGTATTTCAGTTGAAAAGTTGATGCAAGATTGCATGTAAAAGCAGTTTCAGTTGAAGGAATTTCTTTATTATTGCAAAAATTTCGCCATGCAGGTGTAAAATATGAGCATGATACTCACTTATTTTGCAACAATGTCTTTTATTTTAGCTCTTATTCACCCACATGTTATTTTGGGGATGATGTATTTGTTGGTATTTGAAAAGAAGAGTTGAAGTTGCACATGTAAATAGAGGTTGTATGTGTAAATAGCAAACTGTATATAGTTCATTGTACATGATACATACACATGTGTTTGTCAAGATGTATCTTGTTGTTTATCGATTTGTATCGATTGTGTTATACATGATTGTCGACTTGTGTCGATTGTGTTACACATGATTGTCAACTTGTGTCAATTGTGTTATACATGATTGTCAATTTGTGTCGATCGTGTTACACATGATTATCGACTTGTGTCAATTGTGGGCACACTTTTTACATTGATGGTTGTGTCAATTGTATAGCACATTTCATTGTAAACTTGTTGTTGATGTCATATGTTGCACAAGGTGCCTTTGGTGTCGATTGGTGCAGAGAACGAAGTGTCGGTGCAAAGCGGTGCAAGATTCCATGAGATGGAAAAGCATGCAAGAAAAGAGGGCACAAAGTTCAGCAAGGGTCATTGCTGGTTTTAGAATGGCAGATTGGTATGGCGAGAAAACTTGGTCAGGATTCGACACAAGTACATGGCTCATTTAGCAAAATTCACCATGTGAACAGTTGGAAATTCAGGAAAATTTTTGGAGGCTGAAGAGAAGAGGATGTTGTTATTCTCTCATTTTCTGTACTACAGTCCAGTTTCAGAATTTCAGTGAGCTTTTGGGGTCCAAAAGGTTCTCATTTGGGAGGTGTGATCAGGAGCTCAAGTCTGAGCTATGGAAAAAGCTCAAAATTGAAAGTGTTCAAAATCACTTTCAACCTGAACGACCAGATAGGCCTCGGCGATACGATCTTGACGCTGTGAACGACACTCAAATCCGACACTGTATGTGATTGTTATTCAAGTTTGAAAATTCACAATTTCATGCAAAAGACCAGTTTGACCAGGTTTGACTTTCAATTTTTGAAAAATTAAAAAAGGAATATTCCAAGGAATATTCTTGGAATATTCCCTAGAATATTCCAAGGAATATTCTTGGAATATTCCCTAGAATATTCCCTGGAATATTCCACCTGGGCCAATCGATTGTGGACAAGTGTCACTCGCTCACTAGATGGCAATTTGACTTGTTGAATTTTCGACCAATCAACCAGTGCCATGTGGCAAGCCTAGAGGCCGCCACGTGGCCCTAGGCCTATAGAAATTTTCTAATGGAAAAATTATCCTTTTTTCGAGGGGTGGGGTATCGAACCCATGACCTCCCGGTTAGAGAGCGCATGCCTTACCAAATGGGCTACGAATTGTTTCTTATAAAACTATATTGTCGCGTTATATTTAAACCGTGTTAATGACCATGGGTCTAGACACTTACCCGCGGATATTTAGGTAGTTAACTATGTGGAATGACCATGACATGTGGCCGCTTCAAAGAAGAATTAAAAGCTATGTTTAATGCGACAGATAATTAACGGTTGGGTCGGAGTTTGGGGTGGTGTTTAACATGTGATTGCCCACCTTAATGTTTAATGCCAATAGTTAAAACTGTCTGGTGCTTTTGGAGGAGCGCGCCAAAGTTGGTGGGATGGCCAATTTAGTCGGCCTAACTCCAGTTCACCCACTTTTAGTGGGGTTTTTACATGACACTGGGAAAAATATTCTTTGGGCCATAACTTCTCCAATACTGAACCTTTTTGGACAAAATATTTTTTTATTTTAAGTATTAAGAGCATTCTGGATCCATTGGAATATGTTGCAGAGCCATTGGAGTTGATCTTCATCCCCTTTTGCTTCAGGGAAGCAATGAGAGCCATTAGGGCCTAGATGGAGTTGGAGCTGTTTTTGGCTATGCTTAACCATTTGAGGCGAAAAAAAAAAGTCATTTTCGACTATTTTCAGCATTCTAGAGCCATTGGGATAGGTTCCAGAGGCATTAGAGGTTTTATACAGCCATTTTAGCTTCAGGGAAGATTTTTGAGCCATTAGGACCATTTGGGAAATGGAGCTGTATTGAGTTGTACCTCTCTGTTTGAGGTGATACAAAGATCATTTTCAGCTAATTTCCACCTTCTAAACTTAATGGAAGAGGTTTTAGAATTGTTTGAAGAATTTCAGAGCCTGAAAAGCTTCTAAAGAGTTTTCAGGGCCACTAGGGCCATTTTGGAGTTGGAGTTGTTTTGAGTTGTACCTCTCTGTTTGAGGTGAACCAAAGATCATTTCAGCTAATTTCTACCTTCTGAACCTAATGGAATAGGTTTCAGATCTGTTTGAGGACTTCTACAGCCTGAAAAGCTTCAGAGGAGTTCAAAGAGCCATCAAGGCATTGTTGAAGAAATCACTGTTTATGGTAATTCTTCACTGTTTAGTGAATTTGGAAAGGCATTCTTAGATTTTTCATGTCTTCTGAATCAATATTTGCATTCATATTTGTCTATTGAGACACTTTTAAACTTGTATTAGCATTTTGAAAAATTTTAATACAAGAGGACAAGCTCATTTTGGGAGGCTTGATCCAACAGATGTAGCCCAGGAGGGGTGAACTGCTCATCAAACATTTGTGTCATGTTATGCTGAAGTTATCTTGCTGTACATTTCTAATTTAATATGTTAAAAAAAAAATTAAATTAACTTTCCTCCACACATAAACTCATAAACAGTTACCAAAAACACTTTGTTTAATTAGCCAGACATGGAGAATTTTGCACACTTTAATTTAATGGAAATGGATACCTTGCACACATTTTCAAGTACTTCCATTTTCAGATCAGATGGTATTAAAGCAAAGGTTGAGCTTCATTTGAGCATTTTTTTTTGCGCAAAAAGTGTTAAAAAAATGTAAGAGATTGACTGTTTTATTGGTTGCAAAATGGTTGACTGTATGAGTTTGCTTGAGTTGAAAAGATAGCTGTTGATAGCTAAATCTTGGAAAGGAAAAAATATTTGTAGGCTATTTATTTATCCCAAAGTACCTCAATATTAAATTTGAAAAAATAAATCACTTGATTAGTGATTTCTACAAAATCTATTGGATTTTGTGTTTTATGGCTGCTTGAATAAGAAGGGGTTTTTACTGACATTTGGTTAAAAGCTTGTCATTCGTTTGAAAATTTTGAGAAATTTTCTTTGGAAGTTCCTTTTGTTAATTTGACCATTTACATAATGTCAAATTCTTCTACAAGTGAAGTTTCCTCCTTTACGAGGTTCTTCAATGATGACATGAAGAATGAGTTCATTAAGGTGAAGGACATGGTGCAGATTCTCATCAAGGATCAAAGAGAAAGTGTTAAGCTTCATGCACAATTGTTGGCTATGAAAGATGAGAAGGAAGAAATTCTCCAAAGGTTGCATGACATGGAGAAACAATTCCTTCAAGCTCAAGAAGCTTTGTCCAAGAACAAGTGTGAGGAAGAGGTAAACCATTCCAACTTGTCTTCAATTTCCTCCATTGAAAAGTGTGTTGGTTCTTTTGAAAAACATACAAGGGGTATAGGGTCCAAATTAATGTTTAAGATGGGCTATCATGAAGGAAAAGGTTTAGGCAAGCATGCACAAGGCATGGTTGACCCTATTTCGGTTTTGGAGTGACCCAAGAATGTTGGTCTTGGATATGAGTAGTTTAATGGCGAAGACTCCAAATCCTTGAATGCATGTGATGAAAATTTAAAGAGAACCTTTATTCCAACTTCTAAAATGCTCATATGTAAAAATTGTTCTAAGTATGATTGCCATTGTTTTAAGCCTTCATTGCAGCAAGTATAGGGTAAACATGTCGCTTATGGTGAGCATGCAAATGTAAATAGTTTTCAAGACAAGAACTGTGATGAAAGTCTGAAAAAGAAATTTGTCTCCTCTACTATTTCATCATCTTTCGAAGACAAAAAGAATGGAAATTCCATGCAGCAAAAGAGGTATAATTATTCACATGATCAATTTGATGATGTTTCAGCAAAGAATGATAATTTTTCTTGTTCAAATGAAAGAAATTTTTGTTTCACATTTTGTGGTGGATTTAACCATGTTGCTTAAAGATGTTGGTTGAAAAAGAAAGCACACAAGAAGCATAAGAGGCAAAGAAAACTTTCCCAAAAAGTGTTTCAAAGTTGCACATTTTTTCAAAAGAAGGGACACGATGTCTCTCATTTTTGGACCTTGCATCCAACTCATCATCCAAAGCACAGACAGCTAGAGGACAAAAATCTTGGCGTAAGTGGATCTATGGATTCCGTTATTGATGTGGAAATGGAAGATTCACATGTACAAATGTTGCAACAGGAAAAGACACCATGGAGTTGGCTTGGTAGGAAGTGGATTAACTTCTTAATGCAGTAAGTCATCTTCATTTTGTACATGCAAATTTCAGATTGGTATGCATTTATTTCAGTTGAAAAGTTGATGCAAGATTGCATGTAAAATCAGTTTCAGTTGAAGGAATTTCTTTATTGTTGCAAAAATTTCGCCATGGAGGTGTAAAAGATGAGTATGATACTCAATTATTTTGCAGCAATGTCTTTTAGTTCAGCTCTTAGTCACCCAAATGTTATTTTGGGGATGATGTATTTGTTGGTATTTGAAAAGAAGAGTTGAAGTTGCACATGTACATAGAGGTTGTATGTGTAAATAGCGAATTGTATATAGTTCATTGTACATGATACATACACATGTGTTTGTCAAGATGTATCTTGTTGTTTATCGACTTGTGTCGATTGTGTTATACATGATTTTCGACTTGTGTCGATTGTGTTACACATGATTGTCGACTTGTGTCAATTGTGTTATACATGATTGTCGATTTGTGTCGATTGTGTTACACATGATTATCGACTTGTGTCAATTGTGGGCCCACTTTTTACATTGATGGTTGTGTCAATTGTATAGCACATTTCATTGTCAACTTGTTGTTGATGTCATATGTTGCACAAGGTGACTTTGGTGTCGATTGGTGTAGAGAATGAAGTGTCGGTGCAAAGCGGTGCAAGATTCCATGAGATGGAAAAGCATGCAAGCAAAGAGGGCACAAAGTTTAGCAAGGGTCATTGCTGGTTTTAGAATGGCAGATTGGTATGGCGAGAAAACTTGGTCGAGATTCGGCACAAGTGCATGGCTCATTCAACAAAATTCACCATGTGAACAGTTGGCAATTCAGGAAAATTTTTGGAGGCTGAAGAGAAGAGGATGTTGTTATTCTCTCATTTTCTATACTACAGTTCAGTTTCAGAATTTCAATGAGATTTTTGGGTCCAAAAGGTTCTCATTTGGGAGGTGTGATTAGGAGCTCAAGTTTGAGCTATGGAAAAAGCTCAAAATTGAAAGTGTTCAAAATAAATTGCAACCTAAACGACCGGATAGGCCTCAGCGATATGATCCTGACGCCATGAAAGGCATTCAAATCTGACACTGTATGTGAAAGTTATTCAAGTTTGAAAATTCACAATTTCATGCAAAAGACCAGTTTGACCAGGTTTGACTTTCAATTTTTGAAAAATTAAAAAAGGAATATTCGAAGGAATATTCTTGGAATATTCCTCAAAATATTCCCTGTGATATTCCGCCTGGGCCAATCGATTGTGGACAAGTGTCACTCGCTCATTGGATGGAAATTTGACTTGTTGAATTTTCGGCCAATCAACGGGTGCCATGTGGCAAGCCCAGAGGTTGCCACGTGGCACCAGGCCTATAGAAATTTTTGAATAACAAAATTATCCTTTTTTGGAGGGGCGGGGTATCGAACCGATGACCTCTCGGTTAGAGAGCGCATGCCTTACCAAATGGGCTACGAATTGTTTCTTATAAACCTATATTGTCGCGTTCTATTTAAACCGTGTTAATGTTTTGGGTGGAACATAAAAAGGCTAGCCCCCTTCCGATGTGACCTCCACATAATGACCATGGGTCTAAAAACTTACCTGTGGATAGTTAGGTGGTTAACTATGCAAAATGACCGTGACATGTGGCCGCTTCAAACAAGAATTAAAAGCTATGTTTAATGCGACGGATAATTAACGGTTGGGTCAGAGTTTGGGGTGACGGTTAACATGTGACCGCCCACCTTAATGTTTAATGCCAACAGATAAAACTGACCAACGCTTTTGGAGGAGCATGCCAAAGTTGGCGGGATGGCCAATTTAGTCGGCCTAACTCGAGTTCACCCACTTTTAGTGGGGTTTTTACATCACGCTGGGCAAAATATTCTTTGGGTCATAACTTCTCCAATACTGAACCTTTTTGGACGATTTTTTTTTTGATTTCGGGTATTCAGAGAATTTTGGATCCATTGGAATAGGTTTCAGAGCCATTGGAGTTGATATTCAGCCCATTTTGCTTCAGGGAAGCAATGAGAGCCATTAGGGCCTATAGGGAGTTAGAGCTGTTTTGGGCTATGCTTAACCATTTGAGGTGAACCAAAAGTCATTTTCAAATATTTTGAGCATTCCAGAGCCATTGGGATAGGTTCCAAAGGTATTATAGGTGTTATAAAACCATTTTAGCTTCAAGGAAGATTTTTGAGCCATCAGGGCCATTTGGGAAATGGAGCTGTATTGAGTTGTACCTTCAAACTTTAAATTTTTTGAAAACTTGGTGAAAGGAAGCCTGCACAACAGTTTTGTAGCGCGCTACGAAACTGCTAAAGATGAGTTTTTAGAACTTTACACATGGATTTTGGAGGTAAGGATTGTTGGTTTTCAAGGTTTGATGTTGCTGGTGGATACATAACGATCACAAGTGAAGACTAAAAGTGCAAAACAAGAGAAAATATGGTTAAAGGACAGAGTTTTACAATGACCTATAAACTGCGCTACGAAAACATGCTACTTTCGCGGCGTAGCCAGTTTCATATCCTTTTACACTATTTCAGAGACATTTCTTTGCACAGGTGGAAGATTAAAGAGTTCATGGTAATATTTTGCAAACAAGACACATGGGAATCTGATTCATCAATCATTAAAGTGCTTGAAGATGACAATGAAAGTAATTGGCTGAAAAATAGGAAACCTGTCTCCTAATTTCTAGGATAGTTTTTGGCATCATCAACTGGATTACATTAGAGGTGGAGGCATCATCCAAATTCGACCTCATGAGATTGTAGCTGGCAAAGGTTGTTTCAAGCGTAATTAGGAGTTTCAATCCTATTTGTATTAGGACTCTTAAAAGACAGTTTAGCTGTTAGTTTGTAATTAATAGTTTGTTTTATGGGTAGAATAGGTGTCAAGAAAGGAAATTTGAATTCTCCTAGTGGTAGATCATGGAATCCAATATTGTGAATGCTCTATATCAAGCATGAGGTCGAATTCATAGGGGTTGAAGAATTTTTGGCAAAACTGCTACTTTATGTAATAGACTGTGGTCAGTAATGCAGAGGGGGTTTTCTTCTTAGCAGACCTGCGATTCTTAGTGTACTTTAGTGAGTTTTATCTTTTATCTTTGATATGTTTTACTTCCATAGTCTCATTCCATACCATGTTAAAAGTCAGAATCAATAAAATTTTAACCTATTCTAAATGGTCTACAATATGTTATGGATGTTTCATGATAATAGACTTTTCCTACTAAAATCCAAAGTCAGTTTTCCCCTTCCAATTGGAGCTCAATTGTCAGTGGCTTGCAGAAACCTAGTAGTCCTCCTCATATCAGTTCTTCATATTTTGTTTTTGTCATTCTTAAAACTACTTTTCATCCCTCAAGGATGGCTGCTCCTGCTAGGTATGCACCACTTATACTCCCTGTTGTTTTTCATGATATTACTAGTAAATATGCTGCTAGGATCCCTACTTGGGGTAGTGATGAAGAAATTACAGTAGAGGAATATGTAGAAAGATTTAATGATTTTATAGACAGGGAAGAAGTTGATGATGAAGATGTGAAATTAAGGTTGTTTACACAGAGTTTTATTGGTGAAGTTAGAAAATGGTTTAAAGCCCTTGCGCCAAGAAGCATGAGAAATTGGGATGAGTTTGAAGATAAATTCTTAAAGAAATGGGGAAACAGAACCAATCTAGTTCAAGCATTTACTAAATATAACAGCCTTAAAAGGGAAGTTGATGAGCCTGTCCAAAACTTTTCAAAGAGATTTAATAAATTTTTTGACTCAATTCCAGCTCATTTGAAACCTCTGGAAGGCTTGGCACAAATATGATATGCTTAAGCATTTGATTATGAATTTTCTATCTTGTTGAGAGAAAGAGAATCACCTACACTTGTTGAAATGCAAAGTGATGCAGTTAAGGTTGAGGTAAACATGATAGCTGCTAAAAATTCAAAAATGGGAAAAACTAAATTGAAAGAAGAAGAGAAACCTTCCACTTCAACTTTTGAAGATAAATTTGATTCAATGATGAAAACCATGGAGAAGTTTATGGATAGGTTGGCTCTTGGAAAAAATTCGGCTCCTCCTGTGCAACATGAACCTCAATTTAGAAATCCTCAATTTAGGAAGCCTCAAAATCAACAAAGGCCAAGAGAAAATAGAAATCAACAGCTCGATCCTCCAGTGAGACCTCCTTTTCAGCAGAATTTGGTAGATGAAGAAGATGAGCCTGAAATTCCTAAAGAATCCATTCATTGTGTTGATGAAGAGATGTCAGGAATTTTCTTGACTAAGGAAGAGCATGATGAGTCAGATTTTGCTAATCAAGGAGGAGAAAATTCAGATTATTTTAAGGGATATCAACATGCCATTTTTGAGATGCAAAAGAAATATAATCTCAGAAACAGAAATGTACCAATCACTGCAAGCAAAACACAGCCTAAGAAAGATGCTCCAAAGGTTGCTGAGGCTAGAAATGATACCCCAAAGGTTGCTGAAGGTAAAAAGGACACTCCACTTGGTAAGAAAGATATTCAATTTCCTCTTCCTATCAAAGAAGTTGAAAACTCTGTTTCTGTTTTTAACATTGAGAATGAGATTTCAAAGATTAAGATATCAGTCCCATTTAGCGAGATTATCAAGGTAAATGAATATAGAAGCGATATTGTTAAGTTTTTAAACTGACAACCAGGAGTTGCTAATATTTTGAATGTTCAAGAAAATAATCCTACTATATATTTGGGTCCAAGGATAGAATATGAACAAAATGAAGAGTTTCATCCTTTTTATGTAAGCATTAGTATTCATGATATGAATTTACATAATGCTATGTTGGATTTAGGGGCTTTGCATAACCTTATTCCCAAAGTAATCATGGAAAGAATGGGATTACAAATCACAAGACCATATAAGGATTTATTTTCCTTTGATTCAAAAAGAGTTCAATGTATTGGTCTAATCAAGGATGTTGTTGTTGGTTTAACACAAATCCTAGCAAAGATAGTTTTTATGGACATTGTTGTGGCTGATGTTCCTCCAAAGTTTGGTATGCTATTGTCAAGATCACGGGCAGCGAAAATCAAAGGCACAATGCAGATGGACCTTACCTATGCCACTATTCCAGTTTTTGGTGAACAAAGGAATATGTATTGGGAGACTAGAATGGATTACATGGTAAGTAGAAAAGATAAGCCTCAGAATTTTCCTATTTATGCCTTTGATACCGAGCTTGGATCTGTCATTCTTTTTAATGAGTCAGTTGATAGTGTTGATGAAGAAATAAGAGCTAGAAATCAGAAAACAGAAAATCAACAAGTAAATGACAAACCAATGGAAGAATGGTGGTCATTGTACTTTGATGGATCAGCAGGAAAAGAGGGGGTAGTAGCAGGGATTTGGATTACAAGTCCAACTGATGAGCATAATTTTCACTCTTACAAACTGAATTTTGATTTCACAAACAACATGGCTGAATATGAATCTTTGATTTTGGGTCTAGATCTTCTTAAAAAAATAAAGGCCCGAAATATTTTTGTTTTTGGAGATTCTGAATTGGTTATTAGACAAGTGGAAGGTGTTTATCAAACAAAGGATGTAAGAATGAGATATTACAGAAATTTAGTTTTAGACATGTTGGAGAACTTTCAAGCTTTTTCCTTCATAGTCAAATCTAGAGATCAAAATTCCATTGTTGATTCTTTTGCTATCTCTGCAAGTCTCTTCATCATTCCTATGAATTCAACTGAAAAATATGAGATTGAAGTTCGTCATAGACCAGCTATACCAAACAATATCACAAACTGGCAAGTTTTTAAAGATGATGAACAGGTAAAGAATTTTATTGAGCTGAAAGAAGAATTTGAAAGTACACATGTAGATCAGCAAAATATTTTTATTGAGTCTAAAGGAAATTCTGAATTTTTGCAATTGAAGAATAGTGCAATACCAAAAGGTCTTATTCCTCTTGAGAAGCTTTTTGATCAAAATGATGTTTTTAAATCGCCAAAATTACAAGCTGATGAAGAGGAAGTAGAGAGCTATAATATTGGTATATTAGCTTTGCCTAAAATGAACAAAATTTCAAGGTTTCTTTTAGCAGATATGAAATTCAAATATATTGAGATGATGAGGAGGTTTATTGATGTTTTTTCTTGGATTTATGCTGATTTAAAGAAATATGATCCTTCCATTATTCAACATACCATTCCTATCGAAGAAAATGAGAAACCATTCAAAAATAAGTTGAGGAGAATCAATCCCCTTCTCATGCCATTGATTGAAAAGGAGATTAAGAAACTCTTTGATACAAAAATCATTTTCCCAATCAGGTTATCCAATTGGCTTGCAAATTTGGTACTGGTTAGAAAGAAGAATGGAGAAATTAGAATTTGTATTGACTTCAGAAATTTGAACAAAACATCACTAAAGGACAACTATCCTCTTCCCAAGATGGATACAATTCTGCAAAGTATTTTTAGTTCTCAAAGAATGTCTATGCTTGATGGTTTTTCAGGTAATAACCAAATTCTTGTACATCTAGATGATCAGGAGAAAAAAGCCTTCACAACACCATGGGGCACATTCATGTATGCCAAGATGCCTTTTGGTCTCATAAATGCGGGGGCCACTTTCCAAAGAGCAATGGACATTGCTTTTTCTGAAGAAAAGGATAAGTCAGTGGTTGTTTATCTTGATGATATAACAATATTTTCAAAGAAAGAAGAAGATCATTTGAAACACTTAGAAAAGGTTCTGCTGAAATGTAGAAGGTTTGGTATTTCTCTTAATCCTGCTAAAAGCATCTTTGCTTTAACTACATGCAAATTACTCGGTCATATCAATTCTGAAGATGAAATTAGGATTGATCCTATTAGAGTTAATTCAATTCAAAAGGTAGATTTTCCAAGGAGTAGGAAAGAGATTCAATCATGTCTTGGAAAAGTGAATTTTGTTAGACGATTCATTCCTAACTTTGTTGAGATTGTCAAAGATATTACAAGGATGTTAAAGAAAGGAGTTGATATCAAATGGACACCTGGAGCTCAAAAATCTTTTGAGAAAATTAATAAGGCACTCACGCAAGCACCGGTACTCATCAGCCCAGATTTTTCCAAAGAATTTCTGGTTTTTACATTTTCTTCTGAAAACACGATTGCTGGAGTTCTGCTACAAAAAGGAAAGAAAGGTACAAAACAACCTATTTATTTCTCTAGTAAAACATTAGAAAATGCTGAGTTGAAGTATAATATTCTAGAAAAATAGGCCTATGCTTTGGTGAAAGCTATAAAAGATTTCAGAATTTATATTCTACATTCTCACATCGTGGCATATGTTCCAAGTGCTGTGATAAAAGAAATTCTAAATCAGGCAGATCTCGATGGTAAGAGGGGAAAATGGATCCCCAAATTGCTGGAATATGATATAGACATAAAACCAACCAAGTTGGTGAAGGGACAAGGCTTGGAAAAACTAATGACTTAGTCAAATTTGGACTGTCTTGACATAAATCTGAATGCGGAAATATCAGAAATTTCTAATGATGAGGAAGAATTGGTTCAAATTGAAGAGAAATACATCACTTCAGAATGGTATAAGGATGTAGTTTTTGTTCTAAAACATCACAAAGCTCCCTCTGATCTAACAAAGTCCAAAGCAAGGTTTATAAAGTTGAAATCTTTAAGATATTTTGTATATGAAAGAAATCTATTTTGGAAAGATACAGGAGGAATTTTGTTGAATTGTTTACTTGAAGAAGAATCTGATAAAGTCATTGAAGAATTTCATAAAGGTGATTGCGGAGGACACCATTATTGGAAGGCTACAACAAATAAGATTCTCAGAGCGGGATATTTTTGTCCAACAATGTTTAAAGACATTTACAAAAGAATTACTAGATGTCACGAATGCCAAATTTTTGAAGGAAGAAGAAAGCTTGTACCTCTACCTTTGGTTCCTATCTATGTGAAGCTCCTTTTCAGCAGTGGGGGTTAGACTTTATTGGAAAGATACATCCACCATCATTAGGGAAGAATCATTGGATTCTCACAGCAATGAATTACTTCACCAAATGGATAGAGGCGATACCAACAAGGCAAGCTAATGATTCTGTAATTATTTCTTTTCTAGAGAATAATATATTGTCTAGATTTGGCTATCCCATGAAGATTATAACAGATAATGCTTAAGCATTTAAGTCCAAGAAAATGATAAATTTCTACCATCAATACCATATCACTCTTGGACACTCTACTGCATACTATCCGCAAGGGAATGGTCTTGCTAAATCATCAAATAAGAGCATTGTAGGGATCATAAAAAAGCTATTGCAGGAGAACAAAAAAGATTGGCACTTAAAGCTAAAATACGCCTTATGGGATGATAGGATTTGTATAAAGAGGTCAATTGGAACTTCGCCATATGAACTTGTCTATGGTGCTGAAGCTGTTTTTCCGACATCACTTGGGGTACCAGTCATGAAGTTAATTCAAGGACTTGAAGAGGAACCAAATGCCATTCAGAGGAGGATCAACCAACTGATAGCCTTGCAAGAAAAGAGAAATGAAGTCTATGATAGCCATCAACAAGTTCAAAACATAATCAAGAAAACATTTGATAAGAAGATCAAACAAGACAGTTTCCATCTACAAGACAAAGTGCTGAAATGGGAGGCCAAAATTGAGGAAAAGAGCAAGCACGGTAAGTTTGAGAATTTATGGAAGGGTCCTTTTAAGATTGCTGGTTTTCACGGGAACAACACTTATATACTGCAGGAAATTGATGGAGGATCATATGCTGGAGGGCCTGTTAATGGCAGGTTCCTAAAGCATTATTCTTGTTGAAGTTTTATCAGTCGCTCATGACATTGTACATATTCCATCTTTGTCAGTTTTTATTGCTAATAATGACAAGCTAAAACAAATATCTTAAGCCTGAAGTGAAGGCCCAAATATTTTGAAGAAGATGCTTGTCAACACAATTTTCTGTTTTTATTAAAAATGGATAGAACTGGAGCTATGGGTTCTTACTGTACCACAGGGGCACACTATCCCAAGTGGAGCCACTGTTATCACTATAAGTTTTTTTTCCAAACTTGGATAGTTTTATTTGTTCCTAGTCATATTTTTTAGATAGGTGTGAAGTCATGTTAAGTTTTTAGGGGTCAAGTGATAGGGTTAGAATCTCATTTCCATTCACAAAATAAAGTCTAACAACCTTATTTCATACCTTGAAAGTCTCATACCATTTTTAGAGAGTTAAATTTTTAACCATTTTGAAAATTTTTTGGTTAAGCAACAAAACCATGTTTTCGTAGCGCAGACAGTGTAAAAAACTGCTTCTGCGCTACGAAAAAACTGCTCATTTCATAGCGCAAAACCCTAAAATTGCATTGAGCGCGCTACGAAATCGAGGATTCGTAGCATGTCTTGTCAGTTATCAAATCCACCAAAATTTCATTAATCATTCATGATTAGGTGTCAGCCACGAGTCTTTTCTCACACATGCAACCATTCATAGCCATCAAAACATTCGTTTGAGGTCATTTGTCTTATGTCATTTTCAAATTTGAAAGGAGATGATTTTGGTTTTATTGTCTCATGTAAGAAACACATGATTCATACCATCTTCCTAATGGTGAGCTCATGGTAAGAAGAAACTAGAGCTTCTCTTTCATTCATCAAGCGAGGTAGTGTCATTCATCAAGCGAGGCAGTTTACTCTGAAATCAAGCGAGGTTGTTGGTTACAGGTTCTTAGAAAGCACACAGGAATTTCAAGGAAAGAATGACAGAGGAAATAAAAGAATCACAGGTCAAGCCACTGTTTAAGGATGGAGACTGAAAGCATAGAGGCTTTAACCAAGGATAAGTCAGTTGAGGAGGCCTTCAAGAAGGAAGGATGTTGGAAATTCTATGAGAAATTGCAGGGAGGTCATAATCAAGTGACAAAAGAGTTTTATCTTCATTTCACAAGTTCAAATACAAAGGTTGGTCTCCTAAACTTGACAATTTCCCCTGAAATTATATCATCAGTGACAAATATTCCAAGGGGAGAAGAAAGACGGTTCAAAAATTTCAGGTTTGAGATGGAACCTTGTAAAATTATTCTGAAGCCAGGGTTTGAAGAGACAAATTTAACTAAAGTAGTGCCAAGAAGCTACATCAAGAACACCTATGTTAATATGCTCTACAACATTCAAAGGTACTTCACCTATGAGGGGAGATACCATAAAGTGTATTCTTATCATTTCAAACTCTTGTTGCATTTTACTGGAATGATTTCTTTGGATTTTCCTTTCCTCTTGTTTCGAAGTTTAGCTAAGATGGCAGACAAAGTGCAAATTAAAGCTCAATACTGTGAAACTTCACTTTTCCATCATGGCTTAGTTAAATTAATAGTTTTACATGAGCTTCAGAGGATAAATAGAGAATGGTCTACATTTTTTTTTTGTGTGGATTTGGGGTGGAAACACAAGGAGCAGGTATTAGCCCTAGGACCAAAGAAAAATTATCATCAGAAACCAGTGACCCTACAGAGACAAGATAAAAAATATTTGTCAATTTAAAGCCTAGAAAACAAGTGAAAGAGCCAAATATTAAAGCATCAATGATTATTCAATAAACCCCTCAACCTACACAAAAGAATACAACTAAAGTTAGGGAAACAGTACAGGAATAGTCAACCAGTAAATCAGCCCAGAAAAGATTGACTAGAAGTCAATTAGAAAAGGAAAAGTGCAAAACTGTGGTTTCAGAAGAAGATCCAGGTTTAAAGGGTAGTTTGAATGATATTATATAGGCTATTTATATTGAGGAATCACCCTTAGTTCAAGCATATTTTATAAATTGGATGAAGGGAAATCTAAGAAGATGAAATCTTCCAAAAAGTTGGATTTTGATGATGAAATTTCAGAATTTTTGTTCAAGCCCAGAAGGCCTTTAACTAGAAAATCAAAGATATTGCAAGGGTTGGATATGGAGTTGGATAAAGCAAGAGAAGTTTCAAATGTTTATGTGGAACCCATAGACCTCTCATGACCAATGCCTAAAGATGACAGAAACATAGTTTTCAATACTCAAAGAGAAAAGAGTAGTTATGAAGGAATTAAAGAAAAGTTGAGACTAGAAAATCTTGAAATTGCTAAGCTTAAGAAAAAATCAAGAGCACATGCTGTTGAGAAGACAAAATTCAACAGAATAAGGGCTCTATGGGAGGTTGAAAAAGTTCCCAAAACTGAAACAGTCAGCAGTGAAGCCCAATACTTTACTTGGACTGTCCCTGCAATCAAAGAGGCAAGGTTTATGAGGATGATAAATGTAAAATTGAGGGCTACCAACAGGAGACTGAAAAGGAAAATTGAAGATCTTGAAATTCAATTGACAAAATCTGAAGGTCAGCTACAACGGAGGTAGAACAAGAGCAGTAAGTGGCAAATCCTTAATACAATTTTGTTTTTGGGAAGGACATCACTTTTTTAAGACATTGCAAAGTTGACCTATTTTGATTGTTAAGGTTTATTAACATCAAGTAAATCATTAAAAGGTTGTAAATACTCTTAAAATCTAAAGATTATGAAAATACTGTGTAAAAAGGATACACTCAGCAGTTTGTAGGTGCATTTTTGAACATTTTATAAGGGTTTTGAAAGGTAAACAAGATTCATTTCCGAATTTGGTTGCTGGTGGTGGTTGGAAAGGGTTCAAAAATGAAACTCCAAGTCTTAAGGCAAAAGAAATTGGATCATTGAGAGAGGTTTACAAAGATACAAATTCTGCGCTACGAAAACAGTTGCTCATTTCGTAGCGCAGCCATACCATCTCTCCTTTTACTTTTTTCAAAGGCTTGTTTTCTGTACAGGTGGAAAGGCATGGTTCCATGGAGATGAAAACACATGTCACTTATCTCAAAAGGTCAAAATTTCCAGCAAAAAGGGTTCGAAGATCATCAAGAAGGAAAAGGATAAATTATAGGAAATATGTCCCCTATTTTGTAGGGCAAGTAAGACATGAACCAGCATGATAACATAACAAGATTGGAGGCATAATCAAGGTCGAAGATATGGAGGAAAAACTGTCAGAGATGTTATTTAAGTCTTAGATAAGGTTTTTTAGGCATAATAAGGAGTTTTACTCCTATTTGTATTAGGACTTCTAGAAGAGACAATTAATTGCCAAATGTAATTATGAGTTTGTTTTAGAAGCAGATAGGTGTCAGTCTAAGAAATTTGAATTCTCTTCAAGATGGATAGGGGAATCCAAGATTGGAATGATGAATCTATATGTAGCACGAGGTCGAATTCCTCAAGGTTGGAAATTTTCATGAACAAGCAAACTATGTCACTATAGCAGACTACGTGTTTTTATCTTAATAGATATTTTGGCTTACTACTGAGGATTCAAAAAGAGTTTTTGATGTTGGATCTTCCTATGGATTTCTTTATCTACTTATTTGTAGTGGCATAAACATATTTTACTTATAATTCATTGGAAAATGCTCTAACTTCCTGCATATGTTTGTAAATTGTGTTTTGTTCACTCTGTTACTGTTTTGTTGATATATCTAAAAACTCTGAAATGCCATGACTTCCATGATAAGCTAATTTTGATGTTTTGTGGAAACATAATTTGAATCCATAGCCCAATAGATGTTTGTTGATCAGTAATTCAATCAGTCATACATTTTGTTTAGTTTATTCCTAGAGTTAGCTATCTAATCCTTAATTCAAAATCTTAAACCTAGTGAGAGAGACCTCTCAGGTTGAGGAGGCTAAGCCTCAACTAAAAGTCTGGTTTGAAATAGTTACTCAGAGTATACTTGATTAGTAGCCTATCAGGGTCATATTTTGTGATAACAGTGGGTAAAAAGTGAGTCTGGTATGCACTCAGGACTTGTCTGATGAAATCAAGGGAAAAAATTATCATGGGCGTGAAAGCTGGAAGATGGAGGAATTTTAGAACCATAAACCCTGATTTTGGTGTGATTCTTGAACAAATACTAGTCCCCAACAAATTATGTCTCATTGAACTGGAGCAACTCCTTCTATTCAGAAAAAAAACATGGGTGGAGGGCTACCATGTATAATTTTACAGGCCTTGGACATGAAATCCGTGATGAATTTCATGTATCCCCTTCCTTTGGGATGTTGGCGAACTGAGAGGGTCCACTCAAAAACATATTTTGGCTCTATCCCTTGCTTAGAGAACTTTTCCAAGCCTAAGCCCTCGAACTTGTCTGCATGCGCGAGAAGGAAAAAATAGAAAACCAAAGAATAGTACCTAAAACAACTTGAAGTTGATAGGCTTTGGAAATGAGCTTGAATGAAAGAGACCAGAAAGGTAGGAATTTCAAGAAGAACCCCGAGCTGCATCATGAGGTCTAGGAACCCTAGATAAGCGTTAGTTACCCAACCTGCATTTTCTACCCCCAACATACCCGAAATGACTGCTAAGATGGGTTGGATGGTCTCGAGGAAGAGTGAAAGAGGGAATTTCTCAGTGGGTGGGAGAAAATACACATGAGACGCGGTAATTATCTCTAGGAGGGACCTCTGATTCTCGAGGGGAAGGTTCGAGAAGTGGCACATGAGGGTTACCTCAGTGAATTTGATGCAGTCGTGAGAAGGGGGATAACACAGGGCTTTCCTAATCAGTTGAGGGGTGATTTATAGTATCTTAGTTCCCTTTGCGGAAAGAAAGAAAGCCTTCTACTTGATATAATCTTCGACCAGCCAGGCTATAAATTCAGGAAATTGATGAGTGGATGGGGGGATTTGGTAATAAAGCCCTGAGTTGACAACCTTAAAAAGGTCCTCACCCCGCCATTTGTAGCCTATAATCATAGACCGCATATTGGATAAATTGAAAGGGTAAATGGGGTTGCAGAGCGAAGCCTGGGAGTCCATGAGTGGGTCAGGACTGGAGGTGGTCCTAGCCTCTTGGGCTTGTGGGGTTTCATAAGAAGTATTATTCATTTTTTCAACCATAATTAGACAAGCACAGTAAAATAAAACAATAGGGGACCAACCAAATACCTGAGGCGATGAGAGCGACATGAGGAAAGAGCTGCATAGACTATGATTTTTTACTCGGGTGCTCAGCTTCATAAAAAGTTCAAATGGAAAGAAAAACAATGGTCGACCAAAAACCCCAGGGGAAAATGGTCCTTTTAGGGTGAGGAAGTTGAAAAAAATGGAGGGTTGACCTTAGGAGGATGTCAGCAGGAGGACACATGGCGCAGGGAGAATTACCGACAATGACCGGGTGGGTGAGAGGCCATGTGCCCAACACGCGATACCTGCTTCGTACCCTGACTCTTACCTTACCATTTTTACCTTCGTGTTTCTTCACACTGTACCGCAGGAAAAGTGGTCCCCACTGGCCTTTCGACAGGTCGAAAAGCCTATGGCGGATCGAGGCTTCAGCCCCCGGAGCCCATCTGATTGGCTAGCCCGCTGGCTGATATCACCTTCTCTAGAGGGTCGGCTCCGCCTTCTCCATCATGCCTGGCTACTAACGGAACTAGCATTGTGTGGTCTACTAAGCTGCATTGTCATGGGCTGCACGGTTAGTAACCTGCCCCCTTAACTGCACACAACTCCCTTAGCCACTTTTCTTCTCGATTTCCCTGCTCTTGGCTCTGCATGCCATAATAACTTTGGTTGGTACCTTCACAGGGAAACACTGGCTCCACTTTGAGACAACGTGTTGTTTCTAGTGAATTGAGAACCTGTAGACCAAATGCCTATGTTCTCTTGTGAAAATGGATTCATTATTGAAAATTTCAAAAACACGTGGAAGCTATAATCAAAGAGTAAAGAAGGAAGAAAAACAAAAATGGAACATTTACAGTGGAAGGATATGTACGATGGACCAAAGAATTCCATGTTAGTGCTGGAAATAAATCTTGAAAAACTGTTCATTGACAGGCATCTCAAGTATATCTCCCTCTAGATTCTCCAACAAGAAAGTGTTGTTTCCTTTAGACTCAACCACTTTGAATGGTCCAAACCAGAGAGAATCAAACTTCCCATGCTTTCCTTTATCCGATCTTCTAATGTCCTATCTCAACACCAGGTCTCCTGCCTGAAATTCTTAGTTCTTGGCCTTTTAATTAGACAAGCTCTTCATTTTTTCTTAATATCTATCCATCTTGAGATTTACTTGCTCCATGGATTCACTGAGCTCAACCAACTGTTTCATTCTCCTTGTGAGGGTGTTCGACCCCTCCTCGCTGTCCTGCAGAAACTGGGCTACAGGTAGCACAAGTTGTTTGGGGAAAACTATGGCCTTGCCATATACCAATTCATAGGGGGATTTTCCTGTGGACCTTTTAGTCGTAATCCTGCTTGCCCAGAGTGAAAATTTCAGTTGGGAGTCCTAGTTCTTTGGGTTCTCTCTGATTGTCTTCTTTAAAATCCTTACCAACGTTTTGTTGGATGATTCTGCCAATCCATTCTCCTGGGGATAGTATGCTATGGAATGTCCTAACAGGATGTTGTACCTTTGGAAAAAATTTATGAACTTCATGGAATTGAAGGCTTGAACATTGTCGGTGATTATCTTTGCTGGGCACAAAAATATTTCCACTATATTTTCTTCTATAAATTTGATCACCACCGCGTTCGTAGCATTTCTCGCTAGCACCACCTCGACCCACTTAGTAAAGTAATCTGTGGTAGTGATAATCCATCGGTGTTGGTGGTTGGACGCTGGATGAATTTCCCCAATAAATTCAATCCCCCATTGTTTGAGTGGTTCCTCAATGTGCACCGGGATTAGTGGGAGAGGTGAAAACTTCTGTCACTCAAAAAATGTTTGACACTTCTCAGAGGTTCTAACATGAGCTTGGACATCACTAAAAAATTTAGGCTAGAAGAATCCCACATTGAGAATCTTCTGAGTCGTCACACGCCAGCTGTAGTTCCCGCCACATATTCCACCATGAAACTCCTTTATCACCTCCTCAGTTTCCTACTCTATGAAACATAATAACAATATTCCCAATGGGTCTCTCTAGTACAACCGCCTTTTTTATACTGTGAACTTTTGAGACCTCAGTCGCAGGGTGTGGTACTTCATCTTGTTGAAATCAGGTGGACATCTTAAAGTCAAAAGCTATTCCACTATATCTTTGTGCCAGGGGTAGAGTAGGTACTTGACGTGTGTCTTCTGTGTGGAGGCTTCTATTACAGACTGCACACCCATATCACCCTTCACCTCATTACTTGACATTGATAGATTTATTCCTACAGCTTAGAAGTGAGAATTCAACAAGATTTTCGCCAACCCCTGGCCTTTGATTAGCTTAGTGGGTTTGATCTCCATTTAGTACTCCTGGATATTTTCTATCCACTTAACTATTTTCCCTTCACTGTCACCCTATACCAAAATGTCTTTTACGATGGAAGTGGGTACATAAGAAATGATGGTGGATTGTAAAATATACACCCGAAAATATTTCAAGGCTTTTACCAATGTATATGCATGTTTCTACAATATGTTGTATTTCAATTATCCGTATCTGAGGACTTGACTGAAGAATGTGAAAGGTTGCTCATGCCCTTCATCATTCTTTTGTAACATCACTGCCAAAAATGTGTGAGGCGATGCGAATGAAAAAATCAAGAAATGCTTCTGATAGTGTGGGCCAGCAAAAACTGGGGCTTCTACAAAGGCTTGCTTGATCCTGACAGATAATTCCCTAGTTTGGGTTATCCACTTCACTTCGTTATCCTTCTTTAACATTTATGTGATGTTTCTGACAATCTCTGCATAATTGGGTATAAATCGTCTTAAGAAATTTATCCTTCCCAAAACTATTTGCACCTCCTTCTTATTTCTTGGTAAAGGAATGCCATTTATCACCTCTACCTATTTCAGATCGATCTTCACCCCTTCCCTGGTTACTATGTGTCCCAATAATTTCCCTTATTCAAGAGAAAATAAATAATTTTGAGGGTTTAGGGATAGGCCATACCTACGACACTTATCGAAGGTTCGTCTTAGGTGTTCAAAGTGTTCAATATCTGTCTTGGAGAAGATGGTGATTTCGTCCAAGTAGATCACCAGGAACTTGTCCCGATCCCCAATGAAAGCGATATCCATCACACACTCAAAGGTAGCACCGTCATTTATGAGGCTGAAGGGCATCCCGGTGCACATAAAGGTTCCCCATGGCGTGGTGAACATTCTTTTATTCTGATCTTCTGGGAGCACCACCACCTGATTGTATCCCGAGAACCTTTCCATCATGGACACATGAGAGGATCCCAAAATATTCTGTAGGATGTGATCCATTTTGGGGAGGGGGTAATTATCTTTGAGCGAAGCCTAGTTCAAATTTTGAAAATCCACACAGAGCCTGATCTTACCATTTTTATTTCTTACGAGCACTAGGTTTGCTACCCATTTCGAATACCTTAGAGGAACAATGGTCTTTGCTTGTAGTAGCTTCTTGACTTCTTTATCAATGGAGAGGAGGAGGAGTGGATTTATCTGTCTTAACTTCTGTTTATGGGGCTTAGCATATTCCTTAAGGGGTATTTTATGCTATATGACATCCATGTCAAAAGTATTAAAATATTGGTATGACCAGGTGGAGACATCCTTATAGGACTTGAATAGTTTTAGGTATTGCCACTGATATTACTTAGGGACCCCTTTCGATAACTTTATGAGCTTCAGGTCTTCATTTTTCCCAATATTTAAATCTCTCACTGGATCGTCAAGCACATGCTTTCTAGAATTCACCGGGATGCCATTCTTGTCGAAGAGCCTTTCCAGAGGTACTAGACCCATGGGGATAATGTTTCCCTTCAGCTGAAGAACTCTGTGTCCAACCAGAGTTTCCTCCCACCCTATCTTTGATTCTTTGGATTCTACCCCATCTCCCGGGTCTATTACTAAACTAGAGAATTCTCCCACCATCTCCATGAAGCATTTGATTTTATCCTCATCTTCAAAAACTTGGCAGTGTTTAATATTATTTGGAATGGAGGGGCGATACCACACCTCTATTTCATATCTTAATAATTGATTTTGTTTGGGGGAGGGCGAAAATTACTAGCTACCACAGCTAGTGAATCTGCCATCTGATTTCTGTCCCTGGGAATGAAATGAATATTAAATTCCAGAAATTTTTTTTCAACTAGATCCCATACTTCATTCCTATAATCCCTAAGGTGAGGGTTATTTTATTGGAATTGGCTTCTCACTTGCTTCACCACAAATTCATAATCCCCAAACACCTTGAGGCTTTGAATGTTCATATTATTTGTTGTCTTCAATCCTAACAACAACACTTCATACTCTACCATGTTATTTTTGGCTTCGAATTCCAACTTGAAAGAAAGGGGAATCAAGCAACCTTCAAGAGATATTAGCAGAACACCTGCCCCATTTCCTTCCCTTGAGTCTACAAAGTCCAAATATCCTTTAATTCTTCCTTCTTGATGTTGACATGTTTCGGGGGGAAAACCTGTTGATCAGTGGTTGTCATTGATGTCAACCCAAGCAGCACCAGGGGCTACCCCGATATTGCATGGGAATTTTGACCTACCAAATTAAAATATTCTGAGTCAAGGATATTTTTGATGGTTTCTACTTGTCGATATTTTTCCGTTGATATATGGCACGCCACATAATTCTTCATGGTTTGAGGGATATTCATGTTTGAAGTTAGTAACCCCAGTTAGTGGGCTAAAACCCCATGGGGTTGTGGCATGAAACTAATCATTGGTTATGGTCATTGACTAGTCAATAATTAATATTTTTTTAAGCTCCTAAAATCCCTCCAATGTTCACTTGTTGAAGACCCTCTCAACCTAAGCATTTATATAAATTGTGACCTTCATATCATCCTCATGTTGGGTTTTTTCTACTAAAAATAGGCCATTGTAGAATTTTCGCTATAATTTTGTTATCCAAAGCTTCAGATGCTGAAACAAAAGACCCACTTGGGAAAAATCATGATGAAGCTCGTGTTTGAATTTCAGATCTTGGTTCACTATATTTTCAAAGATATGATCTGTGGATATTAGGGTTTTTGCAGGCTTCCGAATTTCATCTCAAAGAGGTGACCTTGGGAAAATAGTAATAACCCTCTCTCTCAGAAGAGAATTGGAATTATGTAAAAATTGGAAGCTAATGTATAGATTGTAGTTTTATGTGTATCAATTTCAGAGTCAAAGGAGGAAAAAGCGACACGTGGAATGCCATACAGGTTTATTCTACTGAACTAGTCCATAATTAGGTCATTGTGAGATATTGGGAATAAATTTTTCTTTAAGAATCCAAATTGGTTCAGACCCATGGCATTGGAAATAAGACTCAGAGGGCTACTACAAGACCGAATATCACATATTGGAGATCTGAAATCATTAAGATACATCAGATTCAATATCGAGCTCCTAGAAGGAAAGAAAAAGCTATATCATGTTATGTCAAGGGCTACAAAGGACCCGAATTTCTAGGGAAGCAAATAAAATCAAGGTGCAGAAAAATGATGAAGCAGAGGTAAGATCAAGGTAAGTATCTTTTGTATATGAATGTTCATCTCTTAATTGCATTAGGTTCTTTTTATTCTAATTTTTTGTTTTTGTTTAGCACTGACATATGCTCTGCAGGACGAGGTAAGTTTTTCTATTATCATGTCATGGGTATTTCCTTGAAGAAATTTTGTAGGTATTATATATTCATGAAGATAAGACTCAATGCATGATCTAACATTATGAAGAGTGATAAAGGGTAGCATGACAAGAGCAACAATCAAGGTGCATAACAGTGGAAAGAAGTTCACCACATGAATTCTTCAAGTGGGGACCACTGCATACAATCATTGTAAAGGTATCATTATACCGAGTCATTGTAAAATAATCATTGTAAAAGTTGTACAAGTGTCTATTTGCCAAGAGTTGAAGAGGCAGTGTCAGGAGGTCTAAGATCATCATTAGGTGGTTGTGTGTTGGCCGGATAAAATGATCTTGCGGACAAGACCAATATCCCTAGTATTAAAAGATAGTCTAGCAACAAACAAACAATTAAATATATCTTTCTCTAGATATATCATGATTTATAAGTAAATGCTACAAAGGTGTTACGATCCTACCTTGATCCAATGCTTGTTTGTAGTATTCGTCCTTCAGTCGCCCGAAAGAGTTATCTTTGAAGATTTGCAATAAAAAACAAACAAACATCAAATAACACCTGCATAGCATATATTCATAAATCATATCTATTATGGTGATCAAGGAATCCATAAAATAAACAATCAGTTGACAGCGTATTGATAAAAACATACTTATTTGTATTAACTTTGAAACAGTAGAAGAACCTTACAACCTTTTTCAGCTTTGATGTTGAACAGGTCTTCTTGGGGTCCGAAGTAGGAATTTCGTTTACTCTGACAAGCCTTGCACTCTTCCAATCGAGATACATACAGGTATGTAATCTTTCCTCATAAAATCTCAGCTAAAGGAGTCTAAGTTCCAACAACACTTTACCTCAAATAACACTAAAGCTTGAAATCCCCTTGAGGCTACCCAATGCCTCTTTTTATAGTTGAAATGAGGAGGTTACAGTTCCACCTATGAAGGGATAGAGTCCTCCTTCAAAGGGATAATCTCCTCACATCAAGGGGTTAGCTACTTAAGGCATGGGATACATGAACCTGAAAAGAGCGGACTTGCCACCGCAAGATTCCTTCTAGAAGCTTCTAGAAATGACTAAAAGTGAGCTTTTTGAGTTTACTTGTGCCTTTTTAATATTTTATAGAGGTTCACATCCTTAACACAGAGAAAGTGCAGTCAGGTACGCAGGAGACATGACCATTAGGTGCGGGACCGCAGGTAGGACAAAGTGAAAGTGCGATTCCAGAGTTTTAGAGACTTTTGAGAGCTTTTCTCTTATTTTCAAGGCTTGATATGAGGAAATGATGTTTTTAGACTTGCAAAGGAGGAAAGTATGAGTGATAATGAGCTCATACAGACAACGAAATGTCAAGGTGACAATTTTCAGTGCAACAGATTCCCCCCTAAAGTGCGAAGTCTGTAATAGATGAAGATAGAGTTTGTCATGTATGAAGAGTGAAGTACTTTATCATTTCAAGGATCATTCCGTGGACACCCCAGTAGGAACCTGTAAAAACATTCAATGCAAAATATATATATGTATACATATCATCACTGAGGTAGGCATTCCCATACTCAGATCAAAACTAACTAGAAAACTGACTTAAACTATTTTGATACAGGAATGATTTTTCAATATATCAATAGTATAGACATGTACAGACACAGTATGGACGCAGCCATCTGTTTATGAATATTCCACTGTATAATGAATAACAAAATTCCTCGTAGCCTGGATGGTAGAAAATAGATCCAGGGTCTTGATTTCCACTTCTCAAACTAGTACGATTCTATCCATGTGAATGAATGTGTTGAAGTCAAACATGGTAGAAACCACTTGATTACTAGTCAATAATGTGAACTGTTAACAAGTGTGAGAGTAACCACCAGTAATGTCAATGGCCCTCAAATTACTTAGTACAATCCATGAAATGTGAATGAATGAGATGAATTCGAACATGTCACGGAATCATTCGATCGAAGGTAAATGATGCAACCTGTCGTTGAAGGCAAGAAACCTGCCATTGAAGCATGCAGATTTCAAGGTACTAACGATTTCTAGATCAACTTCCTAGATAATGAGCTGTTGTCGATAGAAAGTGATCCATCATAGACAAGCCCACAACATGAAATCATAGATCAAGTTTTGAAGAAATATATTGGCAAGGAATAACTTAGGAATGGTTAAAATTGAAGACAAATATTTTGCAGATGAATGGTTTTTTTGAACTATCTTATTGAACACATAACGACACTGCAGATGGCTTGGTGACAACTGACCCAAAGCTAACACCCAGAAACCAGCTGAAGAATTTCAATATGGTTTGATTAAATGATAGGAAAAGTATTTTCCCAACCCAGGTGAACAAAAGTGTCGTGTTCAAGAGTGGTTAACAACTTTTCGAATAATCAAAATGTAACAAACAAGTTCGTTTTTCTCTCTTTTCCCCCACCATTTCTGGCAAGTACGTCTTTATTTTTGACAAGCTTGAGGAGGATAATATTTGCTTGTTTATAAGCTCATCCTTCGGATGAGTCCAAATTAGTTTAAAATTCGAACCCTAAGAAGGAGTGGTTCGTTCCTGCTAAAAATTGAACAGGTTCTTTACTATTAAATTTTAACGAGTCCAGTATAGGAGAAACTCGATGTTTTTCAATTTTAGGGAGTCAGAAGAAAAAACTTAAGAAAACTCCATGGGTGTAATTTTTCGTAAATTTAGTCTCTCAAGCCCGAAAAAGGATAAAATAAAGCGGGAGAGAACTCTATTGACCGTAATTAGTCAACGTATACCTTTTTCGTAAATAGTCCATTTCAGTCCGTAAAAGGGGTAAACTTATACTGAAGGGACAATCATTCATTTATTTTAACGAGTTCGAATAATCAAGTGCTCAACAATATTTTCAATCTTTGAGAGTCTGAAAAGGGCTAAAAAGAGGACTCCAATGTTTCGCTTTTTCGTAAATTTTTGAAAGAGTCCGAAAAAGTGATAAAAGTATGCTCTTCATCGAAAAACGATTAATTTTCCCAGAAAATACAATTTTCTGCACAAAAAATCAAAACATTACACATACCTCTTTAATATAAATAAAAATGTTTTAAAAAATTACCTTTTTAAAGTGAAAAATAAACAAATTAAAAATTCATTTATTCGAAAAAACTTATAAAAAGGGCTTTTCTAACTTCATTTTTACCATTTGAATTCAGAGTGAAAAGTGAGAGATTTTGGGTAAAAAGTTCCTGTGAATATTTTGGAAAATCCGTCCATTGGAATCGAAAACCGTCAGCTCCAGGTAATCCACGTCCTCCTTAACTTGCATTCTATCGGTTCACATTTTGTTTTTAGGCTTTAAATTTCATTTTTGAAGGAAAAATAGGTTTAAAAAATTGCTTGCGGGGGTCCACAGGCGCAAAACGCGGGTCCTGCGGACCCCGAATTTTTCCTACAAGGAAAAAAGTCATGGGTTCGCACCTATTTCACAGTGCTCGTGCATACCTATGCACTGTGTGTGAGAAAACGGTGCGGACCCCGCGCAGTGAATTTTAAAACTTAGATTTCTCAATTTTCACCCAAAATTTTTCAAACAAGTTTGTTCTAATATGTCTCTTTGTATATTGTAGGACATTCAAAATGCTTACTTGGCAAGAATTCAAGCACGAGGATGTAGATGACGCCGCAATGAATTATATGCCCACACTGTAGGCATGGAGAGCATGAGGATTGTACAAGTTCTGGGCCATACAGGGCATGAGGGCCCAAGTAGACCTCCTGACATCGCTAGTAAACAAATGGGACACTCAGGACCAATGTTTTGTGATTGGCAGCCACCGGCTCGAAATTGAGCTTGAGGATATATATTTTTTGACTGGTTTGTCGAAGGGGGGGGGAACAAATATCTCTGTTTGGGACTAGGCCAGGTGGCCAGTCTGTTGCTAGTCTTCGACTAAAGTTTTGCGATGATCGAGCAGACCCCAAAGACAAACGGATTGATATTAAACATATCATCCATCTTGAGCTCAAATTCATTGCATTCACTTTTACTAGACTGTGTGGGAGTGCAGCATTTCGTGTGGCTACTGGGTCCCAGATGCGGATTGCAGTAGATTGCTTTCGAGGCACCATATACAACTAGTGCGAGGCAATGTTGGAAAATGTGAAAGGCCAACTTACCAGAGCAAAGGATGGGAAGCTAAAAAACTTTGGATATGGGTCCATTGTAGTCACCTTTTCTCTAGAGAGGATCCCCATGTTAGCCCCGCAGCACATTCCTGCCAATGCTGGTCGACCTCGAGAGCCCAGGATGGTTTGTTGGGTTGCTTTGATGGCTCGCCATAGTGAGGGTGGGGAGATTGTGAGATTTCCTTCTACATATTTTCGTTGGTTGAACAACCAAATTTTTGTCTTTTAGGACTTTCCATATGCCAGGATGGACTTCCGTGGCGACCGAGACATGGCTCTTCCAACAGGAGACTAATGGGATGATTCAGGTAAAAACCATTTTCAACATTTTCTAAGTTCTAATTATTTTTGTATTTTAATTGTCCAAAACTAATAATCAAAAGTTTAAATGCAGATGTGGGCCTATGATGACCAGTCACTCTCCAGCCTTATGAGAGGAAACACCCAGCTGCAGTAGCACTAGCCCCACAGGACCAATCAGTAGAGATCCTGACCGACTTGGAACATCATCTAGAGCGCTTGACACTAGATATTCCAGAAACTGATATACATGATATTCCACTTAGGTTACAGAGATATGTGATTGGGTTTCCAGGACCTTTTAGGAGGTTCCTGTGTAGGGTGGCCCGAGCAGTAATTTCTTATTGTAATCATCACCAGGGATAGGATGATCGATTTTGTAGACTCACGAAATTTTTGACTTTTTGTATTATCATTCTTGTCGATCATAGGGTGTTTTTCAACCTATGATCGAAGATGATGTATATTTTGAAACACACTTCTATGTTATGATATATCATTATTACCAGCTATCTTGTGTAACATGTTATCGAATGTTGTGTAATTTACTATTTTGATTATTGCAAATGTCTATTTATCATACTAGAAGCAACTGCATCTGCTAATGTATTTAAATGTCTTGGAATATGCTGATATTCAATGTAATCAAATTCACGTTCCAAGAGATGAACTCTCAAAAATAACTGTAATAATACTGGATTTATAATGGCATAAACCCTGTTAAGCTGTAATACAATGAGTTCAGAATCCAACCTAACAATCAAACTCTGAATTCCAAACGATATGGATTCAGATAATAACTCAATCACAGCACTATACTCTGCAATGTTATTTGTTGTTTGACCGAGGCTTACCCCATGCATAGATACTAACTCATCAGAGGGTGAATAGATAACCCAAGCTACGGAATAAATGTTCCGTGTACTACGACAAGCACCATCAACAAAACCAATGTATGTTTGAAGAGACGTCGACATCTGCAATATCAAGAGTAAAACCCAGATAAGCAGGAATAGTGATAAGAGCACACTCTAAACTAGGCATGCTTTTCTAATCTAAGACACACCAATAGTAAAGAAACTAATCTAATAAAAATCTCCACTCAAAATTTAAGCATAATATCTCTTTAGATAAAGCCCATTTCTGGGTTTATCTAAAGAGACCCCGTCAAAATCTATCAGTTCATAGGCCCCTTTTGCCAGCTTTCGCTTAACAATGTAAGGACCATGCCACATAGGTACAAATTTTCCAGCCCCTAGCTTATCATTCGCTTGATCATATACTAAAACTAGGTCTCCTTCTGAAAAATTGCGAGGTGTAACACTTCTGTCGTACTGAGCTTTCATTCGTTTTGCATGAGTCTCATTTGCTAATGCAACAGTGCGTCGATTCTCATCTAGCTGAGCTAAGTACAAAAAACATTTCTCTTCTTCAGAATTAGCTGGGAGTAGTTCTATGGCTAATTGTAATGACATAATTTCGCATTCAATAGGTAACACAACTTCCAAACCGTAAACCAGTTGAAAAGGAGTGAAACCAGTTGATGTTTTTATTGAGGTCCAATATGCCCAAAGTGCTGAAAATAGCATGGTATGCCAATTCTACTTATGAATACCAATGATTCGTTTGATCATAGTGAATAAAACTTTATTTACAGCTTCAGCCAGACCATTGGCCTGCGGGTAATATGGAGTAGAACTATCATGGCACAGGCCAAGTTGATCTATCAGTTTAGTCATCATGATATTTCGAAAATGACTTCCATGATCCATAATGATAGCTTGAGGAACACCGAATCTAGCAATTATATGATTGAACACAAAATTTGCAGCAGTCTTTCAGGCTTCCGAAAATGTAGGCATCGCCTTTGCCCACTTAGTAAAATAATCTACCGCTAGGATAATATACGCATGCCCCCTGGCCGAGTGAGGGTTACATGTAATAAATTCAATACCCCACTTTGCGAAAGGACCGACAACAATTATAGGGTGAAGAGGAGCGGGTGGTGCACGTATTTTACGATCAAAGATCTGACAATTGTGGCATTTCCGGATTGCATAGATACAATCTTTGAATAAGTACAACCAGAAATAACCAGCGTGCAATATCTTTTGGGCTGTGGCATGCCCAGACATATGATGGCCACATGCTCCAGAATGACAATCATTTAGAACCTTCTCAGCTTCTTCATGAGTAAGACAACGTTGGAAAACAGAATCCGCTCCACAACGATAGAGTGTATCACTAATAATATTGTATTGTTAAGATTGGAAACGTATATTCCGTCACTGAGATCGTGAGATTTCAGGCTGAAAATATTGGGTTTGGAGATAAACAATAATATCCCCATACCAAGGATCAATAGTACTGATAAGAAACAAGGATTCGTCCACAATGGGCTGCTGTGCCACAGTTTCAGTATCAGTACATGGGAAATCACACATCAGTTTGGCGAAAACCAAAGACTTCTTTGCCTTGGATTTTTCAAATTCCATGTCAAATTCCTGCAGGATAACTATTCATTTGGAATACTTTCCCCCTAGCAATTTTTTGGTCAAGATATACATCATAGGGTTACAGTCAGAAATCACTGTGGTTTTTCGTAATAAGATGTAGTGATGAAATATTAGGACAGCTTGGACAGCTGCCAAGGCCAATTTCTCCACATGCAAATATTTGATCTCATTCAGATGCAGATTTCGACTAAGATAGTAAATCACATGTTCATTGTTGAATTCATCTTCCTGAACTTAAACCATCCCAACGGTGGAATGAGAAGCAACGAGGTACAAAAAATAATCCTGGTTGTAATTGGGAGGATGCAGTAATGGTTCATGGGTCAATGCGTGTTTGAGTGCATCAAAAGATTGATCAACGATCTCATCCCAAAAGAATGGAATGTTCTGTTTTAACAACCTAGTAAAACCCTTTGTTAACTCGGTGTAGTTAGGAATGAAACGATGTAAAAAGTTTGCTTTCCCTTGCAAACTTTGGAGTTGGAGAAGAGTCGAAGGAGGAGGTAGATTGACGATAGCTTCAACCTTTGATGGATCGACACGAATTCCTACTTTTGAAACAAAAAATCCTAGTAAGCGACCCGATTCTACACAGAAAACACATTTGTGTGGATTCAGTCAAATTCGATAATGCCTACATCTCATAAAGATAGCTCGTAAATGAGTGAGATGATCAGCTCTACGTGATGAATGGGCAGGTAAATCATCAAGATAAGGCTACACAATGTGATTGATGTCATGAAATGCATAAGACATAGCCCTTTGAAAAGTTTCCCCAGCATTCTTCAATCCAAAGGGTAGTTTGCAATAAGAAAATTCTCCCCACGGACAAATGAAAGCTGTTTTAGGTTGATTAGCAGGGAGTATGTTGATTTGATTGTAACTGGAAAAACCATCCATAAAGGAGAAAATTTCACTACTGGCACAATCATCAATAATTTAATAGATATAAGGGGTTGGATAATTTTCTTTAGGACAAGCTCGATTAATATCCCTATAATCGATACATACTCTTATCGTTCCTTGTTTTTTGTTGACAGGAACAATATTCGATACCCAATCGGTTAAAGGAATTGGATAAATGAAACCTGCACGAAGTAATTTCTCAACTTCAGCTTTGATAGCAACAAATTTTCTCAGATGTATTTGACGTAAGCGTTGTTGGACAGGTTTAGCATCCGGGTAAGTCTTAATTTCATGGAAAACAATTGACAGATCGATTCCTAGCATTTCTTCATATGACCAGGCAAACACGTCACAAAATTCTTGAAATAGGGCTTTATAAGTTTGGATTTCATCGTCCGTATAGGAAGCACCTATATGAATGTTTTCAACAATTCCTGGCTTAACTGAAATGTCAATAGGAACCATTCGAGAGATATTTTCCAAATTTAACTCAGAATCAGAATGTTGCAATAGATTCTGTGGTTATTTGACATAATCAGTAGTAAAAATAGAATAAAAATCATTTTCAAAATGATTAAGCTCAGGTAAAAACAAAGTTCAGTGATGTAGATCTTTCCATGGTAAATCATCAACAGACAAGAGTTCACAAATCTACTCATCAGTATGAACAAGATCAGGAAATGTCGTTGTAGCTGAGCTAGATATAGAAAGTGATTCCTCATGGATCACATTCACTGGATCAGTTTCAGTTGAAGAAGGATCAGAAAACGACTGTACAGCCTGATATGCAATTTCAAAGGGACTCAAAGGCATCGCGCCATCAAATGAATCCACCTCGGAATCAGAAGGTATGATCCAAGGATCATCAAAAGTAACAGTATTCGATGAAATCATATGAATATTTGCTATAGGAGGTGATACGTTAGGAGCAAGAAAGGAAAAATTTCCCAGTAAACTAGAATCTTTAATCAAACCTACGCCGACATCCTTGTAAGGGATAGCCGTTTTACCGATGTGCTGGATACTATCTGTAGAGGCTGGATCAGATGAGAAATAAGTCAGCTGGTCTATTGTAATGATCTTTCCTTTATGTGGAAACTTGATAAGCCAAAAAACCGATGAAACAATAGCAGTCATAGCATAAGAACAACTGCGACCCAGGAGAAGGTTGTAATCTAGAGGGGCATCAACCACTTCCACATCAATATTTACGGTTTTTCCTTCTACCTCTATAGGTAAATTCTGCAAAATACCAAAAGGATGGAACCCTCAGCCATCAAAAGCTTTTAGAATTGTCGGAGATTGATTGAGTTTGGGATAACCAAGTGATTTCCAACATTGGATCGACATAATACACATAGAATCCCCTTCATCAATTACAATACGAAAGCAAGGTCTGTTTTTTACTAATATTAGAATCTGGAAAGCCATTTGATGGGGTAGGCGGGGTGTAATATTCTCTAAATCGAAGATTTTTAGGTTCGAATTCTGAATATTGACAGCTCCTATGGCAGACAATAGTAATTTACGCTGTGCTGGGCACGATTGCAGCACTTCCAAAGCCAACATTGCTGAAGGGGAAATTGCTAAGTCCTCAACAATGTTGTAATTCTAAGCAGCTCTCGCATGTGGATTGAAAGCTGATTTATGAAGTACACCTTTAGCAAGCGGTTTGATTACTAAGTCTGAGTTGGGTTTCTCGATCTGTAGCGGATCAGAAACGGGAGGAGGTGTAGTTGATGTGTTTGAATTAGAAGATTTTGCTTCTTTACCACCAACAGGATTCTTACTACCATAATCTTGCGATCGCGTCGCAATCCTGACATGAGACATCATCATAATGGGTTCTTCTGAGGCGTTCGAGGAAGAAGCAATCATCTTTCTATCTTGGGTAGGAAAAGGATCCTTCAAGATAGTAGGCATTTGAGAACCTTTAACGAATTTCGAAACCTCTGCTCAATGTGGGCATTCTTTGGTAAAATGATTCTCATCGCAAATGAAACAAGGATAGCGAGGTTTTCATTTTTCGTTAGTAGATTCATTTTTATCTGTTTTATCTTTTGAATTTTGTTTATTTTTATTTTTCCCCTTCTTTTTACTACCAGATTTAGATTTGGTCGTAGATGACTCTACGACATGGATGTCAGTAGAAACTTCAGCGAAAGAATCTCCTTTCGGGGAATCAGGTAAAGTTATTATAGGAGAAGAATTATTTTAAGATTTCTTAATGCTTTTAGTACTAAATAAACCAATCATACCATCAGCAGCATGAGACCCTAAAGGAGCTGCAGTTATTTGACCGTGTTTTGGAAGATCAAGGATTTTTTCATGTAAAATACCTGATTGCGTATAAACGAGGTCAAAGTACTGAGCCTGAGAAATGAATTGCTCTGCAATAACAACTCCTCCCTTAGCTACATCTTCAGTGATTTTGGGTAATAATGATTTAATGAACCATTCTGCCAAAATTTGATCTGGAATGAAAACTTTCACTAAATGCCTTCTACATCGCCATTCGTGAATATGATCAGAAATATATGTGGATGCGGATTGTTTTAGTGAATTCAATAGTTCCGTGTCATTTTCGTATCTGACAGGAAACTGAAAATGAGTTAAGAAAGCAGTTGCTAACTGATTGAAATTATTAAAAGAGCCTTGTGGTAACTCAATGTACCATTTGGCAGCAAGACCAATAAGATTTCGTTGAAAAAGGCGTAACCGAATTGAATCATTAATTATCGAATTAGACGCACACTAGAGGTGATAAGTCATAATGTGATTTGATGGATCCTCTCCTGACTTACCTTCGAATTTCGGATATCACTGGGCAACTTATTAGGCATTGGCGGCCAATACAAAAGATAGTAAATCGGATCGTTTGTGAGGCGTGACAAATTAGGTAAATCCAAAGTTGCAATAAATGGTAACTGACGGTTAGGGTTGCGAAAACCTTGAGTAATGAGACCAGTTCCGAGAGGAGTATATCCAGGATAAATTGGAATCGAATTTGCATTAGGAATGGTATAACCTCCTGGAAAACTAGGATTAACCAGACCAAACTGGGGTTGTTGAGGCTGTTGATAAGTATAGCCAAGATACGGTTGATACTGATAAACTGAGTTTTGTGCAATGGGACCGAATTGATACTTTCCCTGATACGGTTGATATGTGAATTGCGGTTGACTTGTGGCAATCGTACTTGTCCTGCAGGCATCTGGACAGAAGTATGAATTGTAGGTCCTGACTGGGGCACAGAAACTTGAGGAATTTGCACGGATGTAGGGATAGAAGAAACCGGAGCTACAGATACTCCCGAAATAGGTGTTATAGGTTGAACATATGTTGCAGTAGTTGCAGCAGTTTGAGGCAGAGTCTGAGGTGTACTAGGCCCAGGTTGCTGAACAGAACCAGGTGCAGGGACTTAAACAGTAGGCTGGACAGGTTGCTGGTTTGGACTGGAAACCAAAGGCTATCTAGGTTGATTAGGCAACTACACATTAGGTTGCATAGTATGTTGAATTTGAGATGGATTCCACACCATGTTCATTCCGGGGTATTGTCCTATAGAAGGTTGTGCATATGTAGGATCATAGCCTGGTTGAACGTAGGGTTGATAATTAAATGGTAAATTTCCATCTTCTTGTACAAATGATTGACTAGAAGGTGGTTGGAAACCTTGAGTTGGGTACTGACCTTGAGGTTGATAACCCTGAGGCACGTACTGAATCTAGGTTTGATAAGGACCCTGAGGAATATACTGAGTCTGGGGTTGACCTTGTGGTATGTACTGTCCTGAAGGTTGTTCTCCAGGTAAATAATACTATCCTACAGTTTGTCCTGGTAAAAAATTACCTTGAGGTTGCCCCCCAGGTGGTAACTGACTACCTTGAGGTTGCCCCCTAGGCGGTAACTGACTACTTGAGGTTGCCTCCCAGGCAGTTGCCCCCCAGGCGGCAACTGAATACCTTGAGGTTGCCCCCTAGGCAGTAACTAACTACTTTGAGGTTGAGGATTTGGAATATTACTAGAAATCATAAAAATTTGCTCTGCGTTCAACGTTTCAGTTTTAGCTCCATTAATACCAGATGATAACACTTGTTCAATCGGTCGAGGAGTTTCTCCTGAGAAAGTACTAGAGAGTGCCTGGTACCGCGAAGGAACAGAAGGACCACCGTATAAAAATGTTTCCGGTGATTGGGAAAACATAGATGACTCTCCTGACATGATCGATGAATGATAATAACCTCTTGTTGTAGGATGAAAAGGAATTCGAGGTGGTGAAAAACTAAGACCCGGGTTTTCTAAAAAATATATCAATGATAAATACCAAGTGTTACTTATAAAAGGATTGTAGAATATGGATTCACGCTCCCTAAGATTCAAAATCTGTTGGTTTTTGGGAAGAGTTACGTCTTCATCTGGACCGACAAGTTCTTCAATATATATGAGGTCAGAAGGAATATTTTTAGTAATGATATTTCTTACCCTAGGTGAACTAGGATCACTAGAAGTTGGATTAACAAATCCTGAAGATGGTTCCAAAACAACAGGTTCAGTGTCAGGCTCAGAAATTTCAGGTTCTTCAGCTAATTCACTGGAAGGAGAAATACTACCAGTAACTTTGGAAACTGAAATTGGCTCTTGAATATGCTCTGTTGTTGGTATTTGATGATCAGGATGAACAATTATAGATGAATCTCTAGCTTCTGTTGATCTAATTATACTGTCACTAGGTGATACTAGAGCTCGCAGCCCTTCAAGTTGGCTTGGTGTATACTCAGGGGGCTTCCACTGAAGTCTACGGGAATGTCTCGGTAATTCTGCCATGATTGAATTTTAATTAATCACACGCAAACAAAGAAAATTTCAATAAAAACATATAAAGTCTCTAAAGGAACAAACAGTTGAATCACACGCCTAAACAAATTCTAAGATTTCAAACCACACACAAACAATAACTTCCCGTACTAAAAACACTAGTTTGTGATTAAATCCAACTTAGTAGAAGTTTAATACAAAAAGAGCAATTCGAACAGTTACCCCGACAACCTGCTTAATGAAACATACTGGCACAAGTTTCTTCACAAAACCATCTCGAGTGAAGAGAACCCCGCAGAGATTCCAAGTGAGTCTAGTCGACTTCTGCTCCAGGTACAGTGAGATATTTCCTTCACCGTCACCTTGAGAAATAATCTTAAGTTTATGGACACTAAGGTTACCAACAGCAACAAATACAACTGGGGGAACAGTCTACGATTCGATTCTACGCGCAAGGGCAGAGTAACAAAGCTCAATCCCCTTGAAGGCTCCTCGACATGGTCAATTCAAGGTTTACCAACAAGTGACCCTAGGCTCCTCAACAATGGTTAATCCAAGGTTTACCGTTTGTAATGCGCGCAGATCTTTTATCTTTCCCAATGAAACAGAATTGATTATCTCAAAGGTTCGAACATGATCTCGTGATTAACTCCTTGAAGAGAAGCTTCCCAGAATGTACCAATTACAATTGGATTTATTTCCTACCGCAAGATTTATCTACTTGTTTGTTTTTACTATCTTGGAGAGTTAATTACTCCCTACTCCAAGATACTAGCCTAAGCTATATTGGTGATAAGAGCCCTAGAAATAGAAAAAGTTACCAGATCAATTTTAATTAAGCGTTGTTTATATGGGTTGTTCTTTAAGTCAATAGGTATGGAAATGAAACTTTGATGGTGTGAAGACTCGAATCCAAACACACTAAAAAATGCACCTAAAATGATAAGCAATTCGTTTTTCTTTTAATGAAGTCTAGCTAAAGAAAGAGTTCAAGAAATGCAATTTCTTAAGAGACAATTCTTTCTTTCAACATGAAGAATAAATGAAAAGAAAATCTTTTGTTTTTCAATAAGAACTCAAAACGAGACAAACAATCAATGCTCACAATAAATCCCTTTCACTTTCAAAACTCGAAACTACAAAAAACAACTTTTCTTTCAAAAGAGATCTACAAGTTCTAGAAAAGCACTCAAAACTATGAAAAAATAATTTTGATATCTAAAAACTTCAAAAATCTAATTGAATAAAAGCTTGAATTTTTTTTTTAGAATGTTTTTCTTAGTTGTTCAGTAAACTAAGGATTTATTTGCACAAAATAACAAACAAATAAAAAAACATCTAGATATGTTTTCTTTTGTAAAAATGAAATTCAGAACTTATAACAAAGTTTGTTCAAAGACTTGCAAAGAGAAAACTAGATCTATTTCTCAAAAAGGATGGATTTCGCAACCAAATCAGACTCATCAAGAAGACAAAAATACACCAGTGTGATCTAAGGTATTTCGAGCTTCTAATCTTTGAGTCACTACAGAGACAAAGTGAAAACCACTCCAAGTATGCAAAACTCTAGAAAATCACTCAAAACAAAAATACTATTGAAACTCACTCACAAGAGATTTTTGATAGGAAAAATAAAGATCTGGGTAGACACTAAGAGTCCTAAATCAAATCTAAACTGAAACTGGAAGAATAAATCTGAAGTTTTTCAAAAAATTTAACAGGTTTCGCAGGCCCCAGAAGCAACAGGTGCGGTCCCGCACTGGTTACTTAAGGAAAGTGTGAATATGCCCGCACTGTGTGTGAAGATAAAGTGCGGTCCCCAAAAAAATTCAATAAAAACACAAAAGACTTCAAAACTTTTCAAAGCAAATTAAACCTAAGCTACCCAGGCAAGTATACATCAATCACAAACCAGAAAAAATCATTTTCTCAAGTCAAAACAAAGGAAAACCAAAAATAAAAAATCTTTCCCCAATGGAGTCGCCAATTTGTTGGCTGGATAAATCAATCTTGCGGACAAGACCGATCTCCCTAGTATCAGAAGATAATCTAGCAACAAACATACAATTAAATCTATCTTTCCCTAGATATATCACGATTTATAAGTAAATGCTACAAAGGTGTTACGATCCTACCTTGGTCCAGCGCTTGTTTGTAGTAGTCATCCTTCAGTCGCCCGAACGAGTTATCTTCGAAGATCTGCAATCACCAACAAACAAACATCAAATAGCATTTGCATAGCATATATTCATAAATCATATCTATTATGGTGATCAAGGAATCCATAAAATAAACAATCAATTGACAGCTTATTGAGAAAAACAAACTTATTTGTATTAACTTTGAAATAGTAGAAGAGCCTTACAACCTTTTCAGCCTTGATGTTGAACAGGTCCTCCCGGGGTCCAAAGCAGGAATTTCCTCTACTCTGATAGTTCTTGCACTCTTCTAACCGAGATACATACAGGTATGTAATCTTTCCTCATAAAATCTCAGCTAAAGGAGTCTAAGTTCCAACAACACTTTACCTCAAATAACACTAAAGCTTGAACTCCCTTTGAGGCTGCCCAAGGCCTCTTTTTATAGTGCAAAAGAGGAGGTTGCAGTCCACCTATGAAGGGATAGAGTCCTCCTTCAAAAGGATAAGCTCCTCACATCAAGGGGTTAGCTCCTTAAGGCATGGGATACATGAACCTGAAAAGAGTGATTCTGCCACCGCAAGATTCCTTCCAGAGGCTTCTAGAAATGACTGAAAGTGAGCTTTTTGAGTTTACTTGTGCCTTTTTAATATTTTACAGGGGTCCGCACTCTTAACACAAAGAAAGTACGGTCAGGTACGCAGGAGACATGACCATTAGGTGTGGGACTGCAGGTAGGACAAAGAGAAAGTGTGATACCAAAGTTTTAGAGACTTTTGAGAGCTTTTCTCGGCTTGATATGAGGAACTGATGTTTTTATACTTGCAAAGGAGGAAAGTATGAGTGATAATGAGCTCATATGGACAAGGAAATATCAAGGTGAAAATTTTCAGTGCAACATTGTGTCATAGTCGGGGTCATGGTCTAATGTGTATTCTTCTTGTACATCATTCTATATCATTGTATTGTGGACCATTTTCCTTGGTATAGGAGTCCATTCTTCTTTTATTCCTCTATAGGGTGGTAGGGTTGTGCTAGGATGGTGCATGAAGTCACCAACAGGTTCAAGCTTGTGAAAAATTCAGGGTAGGGTGGTGCTAGGGTGAGTTGTAGCTCATTGGGTGTTGGGGCATCCATTCAGTTGACTACTAAAGAATTTTGGGCATTGGAGCGTCCATCTAGTGGGAGATAGAGAAGAATGCTTTTCTAGATTCTAGGAAGTTGGAGCTTTCTTTTCAATTGGAGTTGAATATTAAATAATTATTAGAAAAACATTCAGGTGGTTTTTGTCGCAGAGGAGGTTTCCACCTTAAAAATCTGTGTGCATTTGTGTTCCTTTTGTTTACTGCTATCATTGTACAAACAATGATAATAATTGAAGATTAACTAATGCCATGAAATATTAATAATAATACTAATTTAAAGGAATACTGATTCACCCCCCTCTTAGTATTTCCAACAATTGGTATCAGAGCTTGGTTCCTTCAATAACAGTTTAATAACTGGAAGGAGGTCATGGAGCATACCAAGAATGGTGTACCTTTGTTCATCAAAAATAATTATGCACTTTGGAAAGGAAGAGTGGAGGTCTATCTCTTGGTGCAAGTTTACGAAGTATGGGACATTGTTAAAAATGGCTTTACACCAACCGCGGATGAACAAGGTAAGAAGAATTTGGTAAATGATGCAAAATAAAATAATATTACTATTAGTGGAATTATTGATTCTGCTTATCATAATGTGTTGGGTTGTAAAACTGCCAGAAATGTATGGGACAAGCTTGATAATATATATGCAAGTGACTCAAATGTCAAAGAAGCAAAGCTTAAAATCTACAGAGAAAAATTTGAGCAACTCATAATGAAAGAAGATGACAACATTGCTGCATACTTCCAACATGTTGATGAAATAAATAACACTCTGGAAGGATTGGGAGAGCCTATTGATGAGAAGACTATTATAAAAAATATTCTTAGAACGTTACCAGGAAGATTCAACCCAAACGTATCAGTCTTAGAATACGGTGAAAATATGGAAAAACTCAGCAAAGAGGAATTACATGGAGTTCTCATAGCATATGGAATGAGACTTGATGAAGAAGAGGGTACTTCGCATATAGAAAACATGTTCGTTGTATCTAAGAAAACCAATAAGAAAAAACAACCTTCAAAGGCAAAGACCTGCACTAGCAAGTGTGAAGAAAATGAAGATGATGAAGAAGGTCTTTCAGATGGAGAATATGCTTACTTTACGAGAAAACTAAAAATTGGTAAGGGAAAATTCAAAGGTAAACTTCCATTGATATGTTTCGGCTGTGGTGAGGTTGGGAATTTCGCAGCAAAATTTCCGAACATAAGTGATGGAAACTTAAAAGGAAAGAAAGGATTTAAGAAGTTCAACAAGCAAGGCAAGAAGAAAGGATTCAAAAGGAACTTTCTCTCCAAATAAGATAGCTCATCATCCAATGAAGACAATGAAAACGAAGAAGAAGCCAATGAGAGAGTATTGTTTATGGCCGAGCATAATAAACAAGAGGTATCAAATAACGAAGAAGAAGGGTTTACCATAGAAGAATTTTCTAAGGAGGCAATAAGGTTTATAAAAGAGCTCAAGGCTGAGAAGATCCGTTCCAATACTCTTAAAGAACAAGTTCAAGGTCTTAAAATTGAAGTTGAAGAATAGAAATGTATTGAAGACTCACTTCAAAAGAAATTTGAAGAAAGAAACCAAGAAAGGGAAGCATTAGAAGCCGAAGTAGTCTCGTTGCATAAGTAAGTGAAGAAGGGAAAAATTGTCCAAAACTATGCCAATATCTCAAGGGCATTGGAAGAACTCATCAACAATAAATGATCTTACAACGACAGACTTTTCAGTTAAACTTTGGATGGCGGACCTTCTACAACAAAATACAATGAACCTATGAGATCTGACAAGCATGTAGACTTCATTGGACAAGATTCACAAGAACAACCTTGGAAGACAATTTCCTGATGAATATTTCCATCCAGGTACCAACATATGTTTCATGGCTATTTTTATTCATGTGGAAAATTTGGTCATAAAGCTGTAGAATGTCACACATACCCTAGGAACCAATATAATTCCAGGATATCCGTCAAATATGAACCTCCCAAGGCTCAAAGAAACAACAATAGGTTTCAACGTTTAAGAAATAATATTGAATGTTACGAATGTCGAAACTTTGGAAACATAGCTAGAGACTGCAGACTTGAAAATCCTCCAGAAGAATCTTCAAAGCCACAGATGTGTGGTATGTTGATAGCGGTTTCTCAACACATATGACTGGAGATAGAAAGAAATTTGTATCTCTGGAAGAGAAGAAGGATGGAACAATGTCCTTTGGAAATGATGGATCTTCAAATGTTATAGGATCAGGTATCGTCACTCTTAGAAGCAAATATGATCTAGCCAAGAATGTTCTATTGGTTGAAAACATGAATCACAATCTGCTCAGTGTTGGACAAATGTGTGATCAAGGACACACCATGCTATTCAACTCCACAAAAATTGAAATTAGGAAAGGCAGGTATGGTAAAATTGTGGCTACAACAAGTTGAGCTCCAAATGACATATATGTTCTAGATGAAGCAACTAACACATGTCTACTAGCTAAAGAAGATGAAAGATCTTTATGGCACAAATGAATGGGTCACATAAACTTTGAAAATATTGTCAGGATAAGAAAAAAGGAAGTAGTACGAGAAATTCTGGAAATCTCAAAACCTTCCAACACACTATGTGAGGCCTGTCGGCACAACAAGTAGAAAAAAGTCGAATTTAAAACAAAAGAACACTTTGCATCACATCCATTGGAATTGATACATACTTATCTATGTGCTCTTGTGAGAACAAAAGGCTTAGATGGAGAATTATATTTCATGTTAATGATAGGTGACTATACTAGGATGACAGCTGTTAGTTTCTTAAAGAAAAAATATTAGGCACTTGAGTGATTTAATATCTACAAGGGGTTGGTAAAAAATGAAACATATTTGAAAATAAAGTGTCTAAGATCAGATAATGGTGGAGAATTCACTTCCAAATTATTTCAGCAATACTGTGACAGAAATGGAATAAAAAGAAAATTTTCAACAACATGAACACCTCAACAAAATGGAGTTGCTAAAAGAAAGAACAGAACCGTACAGGAAATGGGTAGAACAATGTTGAAGGACTCAAAATTGGATGAAAAATTCTAGGTTCAAGCAATTGATACGACAATATTCATTATCAACCGAAGTCTTCTCAGAAATAATTGCAACACGAACCCATATGAATTATGGAAGGGAAAATAGACAAATGTAAAATATTTCAGAATCTTCAGAAGCAAATGTTATATCAAAAGAGAAGATCAAAATTTGGGTAAGTTTGAATCAGGTGTTGGCGAAGGTATCTTTGTTGGTTACTCATGCAAAAGAAAGGCCTATAAATGCTATAATCTAAGATGAAAACAAATAGTGGAGAGCATAAATGTTACATTTGACGAAGATGGTGTTCTAACGAATAATGATGAGGATCTAGAATCTTTGAAACTTGAGATAGAGGCTGAAAAAGATACAGAGAAAATTATAGAACAAGAAGCAACTCTCAACCAAGAAGAAGTAAATAATGATCATCAAGATATACATGAACAACAACAAGAAGCTCCTCCAAAGAGAACAAAAGAATGGATTCAAAAGAACCATCCATCAAATCAAATCATTGGTGACATAAATGAAGGTCGACAACTTCATTCATCACAACAAGCTCACATTGCTTTTCTAGCAACCTTTAAGCCTAGTAGTTTTGAAGAAGCCAGCCATAATGAACATTGGGTAGCAGCTATGCATGGATATTTGGATCAAATAAAGAAGAATAACACCTGTAAATTAGTTCCATGACGAAAATATAAAAATGTCATTGGGACTAAATGGGTGTTCAAGAACAAATTGAATGAAGATGGACAGGTTACCAGAAACAAAGCAAGTTTGGTTTGCAAAGGCTATTCACAAGTGGAAGGAATTGATTTCAATGAAAAATTTGCACCAGCTACTAGAATGGAATCCATCCGGATGTTTCTCACCTATGCATGTTTAAGAAAAATCAAAGTCTACCAAATGGATTCTAAGTCAACATTTCTAAATGAAGAATTAGAGGAATAAGTTTACATTGAACAACCTGAAGGTTTTCTACTATCTGAAAAAGAAGACTATGGTTGCAGGTTAAAGAAGGCTCTATATGGTCTCAAGCAGGCTCCCATAGCATGGTATGCTCATCTTGATGGATATCTACATCAATAAGGGTTCCATAAAGGTACTACTAATAGCAATATTTATGTACAAATAGATAAAGATAATTTAACAACCGTTGAGGTATATGTGGATGATATAATCTTTAGTTGCAATGATGATCGATTAAGTAAGAAATTTTCTACAATGATGCAAAATGAGTTCTAGATGTCTTTACTTGGTGAGCTGACATATTTCTCAGGGCTTCAAATATCTTAGCAAGAGAAAGGAATATTTATATGTCAAGCCAAGTACATCAAGGAAATGCTCAAGAAATTCAAAATGGAAGATTGCAAACCCATCCTTACTCCGAAGGTAATAGGTTGCAAATAGAGCAGAGACGACTCACCTAAAGATGTGGATCAGAGATTGTACATATATATGATTGGTAGTCTTCTATATGTAACAACCTCCTGGAAAGATGTTATGAAAGTAGTTGGACTAGTTGCAAGATTCCAAGCAGCACCAAAAGAATCACATATTATTGTCATCAAAAGAATTCTTAGATATCTAAAGGGCACAAAAGAATATGGCTTGTGGTATCCCAAGGGTAAAATCTCATTATTCAAGCCTTTACAGATGCAGATTGAGCAGGAAGCGTTGATGATCGTAAGAGTACTAGTGGAACAACATTCTATCTAGGCGGTTGTCTCATATCATGGTTGAGAAAAAAGCAAACCTCAATCTCGTTATCTACAACAGAAGGAGAATACATTGCAGCAACAGATTGTTGCACTCAAGTCCTTTGGATAAAACAAACTTTGCAAGATCTTCAAGTACAATTCAGTGAGCCTATTCCCATATTTTGTGATAACACCAGTGCCATTAGCATCTCCAAGAATCCTGTCATACATTCAAAAACAAAACACATTCCGATCAAATATCATTTTGTTAGAGATCAAGTCGCTGAAAAGAACGCCAAACTTGAACATTTTGGTACAAAAGAACAAATCGTTGATATCTTCACTAAACCTTTACCTCATGAAGCATTCAAATATCTTTGCTAGAAGCTTGGGATTCTCTGAAGTTCTTATTAGGTTTTACTTATTTGGAAAATAAATGGGGAGTGGAAGTGTATACGGGTCCGCAGGATGGTTGTGTGTTAGGGGGGGTTACCCTTTGCCATTAATGTCAAAGGGGGAGAGAATTTTTTAGGAAGAGGTTTCATGATCGGATGGGGAGTACTTGTGTTGCCATCAATGCCAAAGGGGGAGATTGTTGATCAATGGTTGTCATTGATGTCAACCCGAGCAGCACCAGGGGCTACCCCGATTTTGCATTGGAATTTTGACCTACTAGACTAAAATATTCCAAGTCAATGATATTTTTGATGGTTTTGACTTATTTAGATGTTTCCGTTGATAAATGGTATTCCACTTAATTCTTCACGGTTTGAGATATATTCATGTTTGAATTTAGTAACCCCAGTTAGTGGGCTATAACCCCATGGGGTTATGGCATGACACTAATCATTGGTTGTGGTCATTGAATAGTCAATAATTAATAATTTTTTAAGCTCTTAAAAAACCTCCAATGTTCACTTGTTGAAGACCCTCTCAACCTAAGCATTTATATAAATTTTGATCCTCATATCCTCCTCATGTAGGGATTTTTCTACTAAAAATAGGTCGTCATGGATTTTTCGCTATAACCATTTTTTCTGCAAAGCTTCAAATGATGAAACAAAAAATGTACTTGGGAAAAATCCTGATGAAGCTTGTGTCTGAATTTTAGATCTGGGTTCACTATATTTTAGGAGATATGATCTGTGGAAGTTAGGGTTTTTGCAGGCTTCGAAATTTCATCTCAAAGAGGTGACCTTGGAAAAATCGTCATAACTCTCTCTTTGAGAAGCAGATTGGAATTCTGTAAAAACTGGAAGATATTAACGGACTTTAGTTTTATGTGTATCCGTTTTAAAGCCTAAGGAGGAAACAATGACATGTGGTATTCCTTACAAGTTTTCTATACTGAACTAGTCCATAATTAGGTCGTTGTGAGAGGTTTGGCATAAATTTGCCTTGAAGAATCCAAATCGGGTCAGACCTATGTCATTGGTTAGAAGACTCAGAGGGCTACTGCACGACTGAATATATATGCATGTTCATCTCTTAATTACATTATATTCTTTGTATTCTAATTTGTTGTTTTTGTTTAGCACTGACATATGCTCCGTAGGATGAGGTAAGTTTTGTTATTATCATGTCATGGGTATTTCCTTGAACATTTTTTGCAGGTATTATATATTCATCAAGATAAGATTCATTTCATGATCTAACATTTTGAAGAGTGAGAAAGGGTAGCATGACAAGAGCAACAATCAAGGTGCAGAATATCAGCAAGAATTTCACCACATGAAGTCTTCAAGTGGGTAGCACTGCATACAGTCATTGTAAAGGTATCATTGTACTGAGTCATTGTAAAAGAATCATTGTAAAAGTTGTACAAGTGTCTATCTATCAAGAGTTGAAGAGGTAGTGTCGGGAGGTCTAGGATCATCATTAGGTGGTTGTGTCATATTTGGGGTTATGTTCTAGTGTGTCTTCTTCTTCTACATCATTCTATATCATTGTAAAGTAGACCATTTTCCTTGGTACAGGAGTCCACTCTTCTTTTATTCTTCTATAGGGTGGTAGGGTGGTGCTAGGCTGGTGCATGAAGTCACCAACAAGTTCAAGCCTGTGAAAACTTCAAGGTGGTAGGGTGGTGCTAGGGTGAGTTGTAGCTCATTGGGTGTTTGAGCATTCATTCATTTGACTACTAAATAATCTTGGGCGTTGGAGCATCCATCCAGTGGGAGCCGAAGAAGAATGTTTTTCTAGATTCTAGGAAGTTGGAGCTTTCTTTTCAATTGGAGTTGAAGGTTAAATAATTATTAGAAAATAATTCAAGTGGTTTTTGTCTCGGAGGGGTTTTCCACCTTACAAACTGTGTGCATTTGTGTTCCTTTTGTTTACTGCTATAATTGTACAAACACTAAAAATAATTGAAGATTAACTAATGCTCTAAAAGATTAATAATAATACTAATTGAAAGGAATACTGATTCACCCCCCTTCTCAGTATTTCCAACAAAACCTTCGTTTCCTGGAGGAGCATCTCATTTTCCTCCAACATTAGGCAAGATAATTCACCTTCTTTGTTGTATACTAGGGAGTTGGTTGAACCATCAGCTCGGTGACCATTTTCTATAATATTCATAAATTAGCCTACAACTAATTAAAATATTAAAGATTTTTTTGTCACTTAGATAGGTGAATAAGTGGGTATGGAGACCCATAAATATATTTATTGCGAATAAAACAACTTCTCATGTGAAAGTGGAAAATACTTTTAGCTTAAAAAAGTACCCTAAGGTGTGAACAAGGCTAAAACATGTGGACTGGGTCAACTTTGACCAAATAAATAGCACTGTCATGGAGGAGTGGACATTAATGAAGGATCAACGTAGTTTTAGATGGAGACACATTGCAAGGAAGTACTGTCATTAATGAATGGGGTTAGGGTTTGGAAGCTCATAACTTATAAAAGGAAGAGGATGGTAGCCATATTATTCATCTTGGTATATTTTATATTTTGATATATGGTCTGTTTAGACATATAGCTTTCTGCAGCTATTTAGCTAAGATTACATGTGCTGTTTAGCACAGGGTGTTCCTGATCGGGAATGCCACCTCTTCCATTGAGGATCTCTTGGAGGAGTTTGAACTATACTTCCATAATCAGGCATTTTTCCAAGCTTCAATCTAATGTACAATGCAGTTTTGTTAAGATTTGTGTTGTGTTGCATGGGTGTAGCAGTCGAGGAGAGAAATCTCCATTTTCTGAGCTATTTTTCCATTAGAGGGATCATAATTTCATCCGAAGGCTTGTGAGGAAGATTTCAGGGCTTCATTACACATTTTGGAACCAGGCCAAGTAGCATTCATTAGCTACATCGCAGTTTCCTACAGAAACTGCGTTATTTTGGAGAGCAGCTGCAGTAGTGGGTTTATTGCCCTATTTGGTGTGTTTGGGTGTCCTATGTGGGGATAAGCCCTTAATTTAGGAGATTTTTTGGAGGAGGATAAGACATATTTTATATCATATCAGCCATCTCCCATTAGTGATTTATTTGTAGATATTATTCAGCCCTAGGGCCAAATCTGCTACATATTGTATATTGTGTATTTTCGGAAACCTTTTCTGGGTTGTTCTGGAATTCCATTTTGGAGCATGGATCTCTAGCCTTTTCATTTTTGGAGAATTATATCAGAAGAATATATTTTTATATCTTTCATCTGCTATTCTCTCTTAGACAACACATTTTTCTGGGTTCATGTAGTTCATGTGTTAACAACATTTTAGGTCTAGATGTATGCTTTCAAGGGAGGCTTGTTTTCCCAACTTGAGTGATATTTTCCTCAATATCTTGTACCTATTTTTCTGTTATACTCATAATGGAATGGATCTACTATTGTCTCATGTTTTTATCTATTATATTTCTGCATATTTCCAGTTTTATGCACTCTATTCTTGCTTTTTCCATTTGGGAATATTACAGTGGTATCAGAGCATAATCTTGGCTTAGCCTGTGTACTTCAGTAATTATGTCATCTAAGGAGGCTTCTCATAGGAAGGAGAAGATCTACAGAAGTGATGAAGGAAAAAAATCATTTTCAGGAGGGAAGGAGTGCTCAAAACTTCTTCTTCAAACTATGCAGTGCATTAGCAGAGACATCAAAGGGATGAGAAGGGAGAGATGGAGAGATTCTCCAAGATGGCTTGTACATGAATAAAGCTCCAGATTTTCACATTATGGGTGTGATTATTTAGCTACACCATCAGATCTACAACGTGGCACTATTCCCATATTCACAGTAAGAGAGATGGAGGAAGAAGATGCACCAAAGGAGGAGACTTTGAGTGACTATCTTCAGGAGTATGAATCTCAATCTTGGAGATTCAAGGAGCACTTAAACCTCCAAGGGTTTTGCAAGATCAAGGAGGATACCACCTAGCAACCATGATAGAAGCACAAGGTGCAAGAAGCATGATGTGGGTAGATTCTTTCTATCTACTTTTGATGGATCACCTAAATGTTTAGCTAGGGCTTGGGTGGAGGATCTAAACACCTATTTGCAGCAACACCGAGTTTTGGAAGATGAAGCCATTAGAGTAGCAGTGCTGCACCTTGAAGGTAAGGCTTATTCCTAGTGGTTTTATGAATCTTATTCATTAAAAGATGCAAATATGTATACTTATGCAAGGTTCACTAGGAAGATAGTAAAGAGATTTGATGAAAAACATTATGAAACTTCCTTGGTTTAGCTAGCCAAGAATACACAAACAAAACCGTTGCATGAGATGGAAGGATCTATAAATCCAACTCCATTTCAGAAAAATATTGAGGGGATTAAAATTTTTCATAATACCTTGCTAGAGGCAAGATCCCCATTTCAGAAAGAGCTCTCTCCTCAAAAGGAAGACATGGAGGAACTAAACAAAGAACCTCTTAATGATGATGAGGTCACCTCCATTTATGATGAAGGGGGAGGGAAGAGAAGAAGTAACAATGCTATCACAACAGTAGCAGATCTAGTACCTCATGAAGAGGAAGATGGATAAATTTCTCCAAAGAAGGAAACTCTTACACTCTTGCAAGGAGTTCCCAAGAATCTCACATATGGAGATCAGGGCGCAAACCATGTGGAGCATGTACCATCAGTGATAGAATTTGGGATCTTGAAGATAGAAGGAGATAAAGGGGAGGAAAAGCATCATATGATGAGGAGCACAAACCCCTCTCTATTTCAGGAGATTGACGCATAGAAGAGGCAAGAATATTTTTGTAGTGAGGACAAGGACAAATCAATCTAGTCACATATACAACCTGCTCTAGGCCTTGATGTTTCATTACATGGAGGCATTCCACCAGGGAGACCCCCTGATTGGAAGATGAACAAAGAGTTCTCTCAACATGGTGCAACATTGATATATTTAACTAAGTAAGGAACCTTGGGAGGAGCTAGCATAGCGCAGAGAACCTTTGATGGGTTCAAAGGAGAGATGAGAAATTTTCTGATATGGAAATTGCCATCTCCTACTCAGCTATTTGCATTGAAAGATGATGATTTAGAAATCTATGATGACATGAGCATGGTGTCAAAGGGATACTCCATAGCTTTGGAGTAGTAAATTATACTCCCACACATAAGGAATATTTCTTAACATGACAAGAGGTTACTAACACTCTTGCATGCATTGGCAAAAATATGGAAGTTTTGGATGAGAACTAACTTCCAAGAGGAGGTTGACCTCCATGTAATTCAATCTTGTCTTGGGAAAGATCAACTACAAAGGAGGCAACAAAGGTGGAGTAACAATACTCCAACATGTGGCTTTGGCATTGAGCATGTCAAAGAGGAGAATTGTGATGTGACAGAAGCTTCATTTCAGATTTCTACAGCACTGTCATTGTTGGGAAGCCTAGATCCATATTGGGAGTCCCAACTATTGGTGGAATATTCCAAGAACCTCTTCACATGTAAGGTTCTTGATGGGAAAGTGGTAGATGGGAGGTATAGAGTGGTTGATGGAGTCATTTATTTCCATGATAAGATCTAATTGACTAGAGACTCCAAGCTCAAGGATGGGATTCTACATGCAGTATATGAGGCACTCTTTTCAGAGCATGAGGATTCCATTGAGTCCTATCACACCATCATGGAGGGATTATATTGGGAGGATATCAAAGAAGATGTGCACCAACATATCAAGATATATGTAGCTTGTTTGATGTATGAGGAGGAAAGCAACCACCTTGCAAGGTTGTTTCAGTCACTTCCTCTTTTGATGAAGATATGGGAAGGTTCATCTAAGGACCTCTTCACCAACTTGTCTAAAATATATGGTAAATATTGTGTTTTGATGATTATTGATCAACTAAAAATGCATGTACATTCTTTTACCATACATTTGCAACACATTCCTCCATAAGAGAGGGAGCCTCTTTGTGGATTTCTTGGTCCTTTTGGGACTAAATTTAGTGATGGGGATGACCACTTTATGGAGGACTTTGGGCAAGATATATTTTTCTTGGTTCATATTCAACAAACACCTAATGTCCTATACTATTTTCAAGATTTTGAGAAGCTTATGGCAGTAAGCAAGTGGTTGGATGGCCACTTATCGTATCATATTTTGAGACAACAAGAGGAAGAACATCGTTTTTCTCACTTGGAGGACTATTGTCACCATCCAATATATCATATGAAACTTATTCCATGTTTCATTTGGGGCCCATATGGTGATGACACTCTATTCACTATATGTATGAAGGATTGGGCAAGAAGGCCACCTAGAACCAACAAGTGGGATCATGATATTCCAAGTATATTTTGGCTTCATGAGGACTATATTATTGCAGATCAAGATCAACAGCTCCAAATTTATCATAAATGGAGAGAGAGACAGCGTGAGTTGAACAATCTTGTCCCTCACTTTCAGCCATGCAGCCCCTATACATTTCATAAGTAGGGGATTGGTTATTGTTTCTATGAGCTACCAAGGATGGCTCAATTAGTTTGGATGATAGCATGGAGATTGGAGTTTCTCATTGGGGTTGAGGCACCCAAAATTTATCATCTCCCATGCCTTAAGGGGACCAATGGATAACATATAACTCTTTCCATATATCTCCCACTTTTTTCATGATAAGAGCTATTTGGTTTATTCACCAAAGGCTAACTTGTATTCTTAGGGAGAGACATATCCATTGGAGATTTTGAAGTATCCTTGTAGTTGATTGAGAACATGAAAAATTTTGGAGGGGAGGACTGTAATATTCCTAAATTAGCCTACAACTAATTGGAATATTAAAGTTTTTTTTTTCACTTAGATAGGTGAATAAGTGGGTATGGAGACCCATAAATCTCTTTATTGTGAATAAAACCACTTCTCATGTGAAAGTGGATCATCTTTTCAGCTTAACAAAGCACCCTAAGGTGTGAACATGGGCTAAAACAGGTGGACTGTGTCAACTTTGACCAAATCAACAGTGTTGTCATGGAGGAGTGGACATTAATGAAGGATCAACGCAGCTTTAGATGGAGACACATTGCAAGGAAGTAGTGTCATTAATGAATGCGGCTTATGGTTTGGAAGCTAATATCTTATAAAAGGAAGAGGATGGAAACCATATTATTCATCTTGGTATATTTTATATTTTGATATATGGTTTGTTTAGACATATAACTTTCTTCAGCTGTTTAGCTAAGATTGCATATGCTGTTTAGCACAGGGTGTTCCTGATCAGGAATCCCATCTCTTCCATTGAGGATATCTTGGAGGATTTTGCACTATACTTCCACATTCAGGCATTTGGCCAAGCTTCAGTCTCATGTATAATGAAGTTATGTTTAGATTTGTGTTGTGTTGTAGGGGTGTAGCAGTGGAGGAGAGAATATTCATTTTCTGAGCTAGTTTTCCATTGGAGGGATCATCCTTTCATCTAGAGGCTTTTGAGGAAGAATTCAGGGCTTCATTACACATTTTGGCACCATGCCAAGTAGCAGTTATTAGCTACAGCGCAGTTTCCTACAAAAACTGCGTTATTTTGGAGAGTAGATGCAACAGTGGGTTTATTTCCCTATTTGGAGTGTTTGGGTTTCCTGTGTGGGGATCAACCCTTCATTTAGGAGATCTGTTGGATGAGGATCAGCCTTATTGTATATCATATCAGCCATCTCCCATCAGTGATTTATTTGCAGATATTATTCAGCCCTAGGGCCAAATCTGCTACACATTGTATATTGTGTATTTCCGGAAACCTTTTCTGGGTTGTTCTGAATTCTATTTTGGAGCTTGGATCTCTAGCCTTGTCATTTTTCGAGCATTATATCAGAAGCAATATATTTTTATATATTTCAGTTTCTATTCTCCCTTAGACAACTTAGTTTTCTGGGTTCATGTATTTCATGTGTTAACAACATTTTAGATCTATATGTATGCTTTTATGGGAGGCTTGTTTTCCCAACTTGAATGATATTTTCCTCAAGATATTGTACCTATTTTTCTGTTATACTCATAATAGAATGGATCTACTATTTTCTCATGTTTTAATATATTATATTTCTGCATATTTCCAACTTTATGCACTCTATTCCTGCTTTTTCCATTTGGAAATATTACATTTTCACAAAATTGGACTCTCGATACAACCTCCTCTCTTCTCCACCAATTACAAGGATAGTGTAATAGGTTAAGTCAATATTTATTGATCCTATGATCATGGATCCCAAGGACCTGGATAAAAACATACCAAATCGTGTTGGAATGTCTGCTACTACTATATCCACCACTATAGTTTTTGCAAGAATTTGTGCCATGTTTACTACCAACTCCTTTATCATCCCCTAACATTTAACTCTTAGATTCAAACAAATATAGGTCTTTATATGGCCTTGTAAACTACAACCCGAGTTTCTCCATGACAGATAGTGGAAGGAGGTTATGTGATGCCCTAGAGTCTAAGATACAATTGTGTAACAGCAGGTTGTGTATTAATAGGGTCACATAGAACAAAGGTGTGGAAAAGTGCTGCTCTTCTACATGAGGTCCAAAAACGACCATCGGTCATTACTCTTGGAGATTCATGCTATCTAGCAAGGGAGTAAAACCAGGAGGATGTATAAATTGGGACACTTGGGCTTTGTATGATAGCTACTTCAATAGCTTGCTTATAGGGACCGCCTTTGACCTTTTCCAATTTCTATTGGAGATTGAATGCGATTGGCCCCTTTTCAACCTGATTTATGTCAACATGGTCCCTATACTGGTTATATGAATTCAGTGGTGGGGATGGATACTTCTTGACCTTTGGAGGGTTGGGATCTTGGCCCATGGAGGTAGGTGTAGCGGCCTTCTAGTGGATTGTTTCTTCCAGTGGTTTCTTTCCCTTATCTGAGGAAATATGGGGAGCCTAATTTTTTGACACTGACTCATCATTCTGCTCTTGCATCTAGGTTCTCTTATGGGAGGACCTAAGGTCATATTTATTGTCGATTTGAGCTTGTGTGAAATCTACAAACTGCCTGCAATAACTGTCAATGTATTTTTCTTCTGGGGGAAGCTCCTGCTCCTCTAATTCTTCTTGTAGAGTGATTTCACCTCCCTCGTCATTAGAATAAGCCAGAAACTAATTTTTTTTGGTGTCTATAATTTCTTCTGTCTGCCCTTCCACTTCCCCTTTCAAGTAAAAAGGGGGCTGGATGTGATCTTTCTGCTCCTTCCTATCATGTTGCAACAACTATAGAGGAGGGTTTCAATACCGAGGATTAAAACCCATATTAAGAACCATCTAATTCGATCGAGGAAGAGAGCTCTCAGCTTCTAGCTCAAGCTTCACTAGATTATTCGAGAGAGTTTTGATTAACTTGTTCATTTCCTCTATTATATACTCCTATGATTTTCTTTCTCGGTTTGAGGTAGTGGCTTCATATTTATTCTTCCTTCTTACTTCTTTATCTGCTTTTCCCATGAATTTTCAGATAGAGGAAAAATTTGCTTCTACTTCCAAAGCATTAGTCTGGATTTGATCTAGAGATGCAAATTTTCTTTCTCTTCTGGTGAAACAAAATTCTGGTTCAAAGGCCCCAACAAAAACCACCTTAGCAAAAAATTGAGGAGGTTTTATCTCTACAAGAATAGTATTATATAACTTGTTGAACTTTTTAATAAACTTGGTTACATCCTCTTTGTGTCTCTTCCTTAATGCATTAAACTCTATGAGAACATAACCATAGTCCCACTTCTCCCCCCACTTCGGAGTGACGATATTCTCCATTTCCTCCTAAGTGTGAACCGAGTTGTTGGTTAATGATTTAAACCACTTCCAAGCCACTCCATCCAAGTATTGAACAAAGAGTCTCAACACTACATCAAGATGTTACACATTCACATTCTCAGCAAATGCACATAAGTTCTCAATATGTCTCTATGCTGGGGTGCTATCTTCCCCCATGAACCGAGGTAGAAGCTTTAGATAATCTTGCAGCATGTCATTTAGCAGCTGAGGAAGGGCCAATGGAGAGTACTTGTTCAGAAGGAACCCAGGCACAACCATATGGGGAGGTGGCGTTGGTAGATTATGAATTTGATTTTTATGCTGGAAGGCATGATGGATGATGGGTATTTGATGAGATGAGGAGTTATTGTTGATTTTTATGTTTTTTTGGGACATTGGTACTTATTTTACCTCTTCAACCTTAGGAGTAGGATGGAATATAGAGAAGGAAGAGTCAGCTGACTATGCTTCATCCTTCATGAATGGATTGGCTAAACAAGATGGATGTAAAGGGTATTCGAGTACTCGGGCTGTGGATTCTTGACCATAGATATTAGCTATTTGATACGAAGAGGGTGAAGTTTCGAGGGACAAAGGAGGTAAGTCGGTCTGGCTAGGTTGTATTTCTTTCCATACCCTTTTGAAGATGATTTATTAGGATCAAATACAAAGGGGGTTTTTAACTGGGTGGTCTCTGATCAGGTATGTAGCCTTGTGAAAGCTAGGATTACGGTTGATTTAAACTCGATTACAGTGGAGTCACCAAGGTGAGGGTTATGCAAGTCCCAAACCTTCTTGCTCACCTGATTAAAGGGTGGAACTTCTGTCGTATTCTAGGGAAAAGATATTTCTAATTCGTTCCTAGGAAACAATGCCAAAAATATGTTGTAACTCCTAGAGACAACCCTCATTTGTTAAAGACCAGTGCCTATGACATCTTAAAATCACAGGATTTAAATTAATTTAGTTAGAGACTCCTTTGAAGGTATCTTCACTGAGAATTTAAGGGATTGTGCTTCAGGAATGATGAGGAATCTTGGTACTCAGCTCATGCAATCAAATATGCACTCGAAGTGGGCCAATCAAGGAACCAATGAATAAAAATTTGAATATAATGCAGGGATGACTCATAATAATTATGTGGACAAGTTCCGAGGAGATGGGATTATTTGTGGTAAAAATCCAACCCTCTAAGAATTTGGAGGAAAGGTGAAAAGTAAGAGATCAACGGGTATAGAGTCTCATGGAGGGAAATTTTAAGGCTTCATACTAGCTTAACACATGAGTGTCATCTTTTCCCAATGAGAACATATACAAATTCATGAATTAAACAATTTACACCCAGTTTATTTCACACATGAATCATTGGAAGATCAAATTACAAAATGATAATTCTCTAACAAACATAAGCTAAACACATACATACTACTAATTAATCCATTTGGAATCCAGTGGTAGACAAAGTCGTTTTATATTAGCCTTCAAAAAGAGCTCTCCTGAATATGCATTTCAGAGCTCAAAAATAACTTTACATGACAGACTAAAAAGTGAATAAAACAAAAAAACTGTAGTCCATGTGGGCCGAATCTTCAAATATTCATCTAGGACGTCATAGGGTAGCAAAAGGTCCCGAGGTGTGCGACTGCATCGGAGTGGAAGAAGAACCAGAATGATGGGATGAAAGAGGCACCCTTGTTTCTAAAGTGGACGTCACTAGTGGATGCGCATGTTCGTAACACCTCTACCACATAATATCTGAAGGTAATGGTGCAAAGATGAAGAGTTCAAAAATTTCCCATAGCTAAGTTAATTATGAATAATCAAGGTTGGCAGAAAAGAATTGTTTAACCCTGGAAATTAACAGAAATTCGTTATGGAGGGATGCCACCAGGGTCTCAGCCTTCATATGGGAGGTCTTCTCTTGAGCTGAGCCAACTTTGCACTTAATCTCTACCATCCTCTGCTCATATGTTGCCGAAGGGAGAAACATGCCTAAATGGTCCCAAGAAGCTGAAAATCCTACCTCCATGACTTTATTCCACTCATTATCAAACACTTCCACTCCTTTGGAAAATATCCCCAAACAACCAAATTCTTTTTCTAGAACATCCTCTTTATGTATCATTCTCATGATTTCCATCACTGTTCTAAAATGGGAAAACACTCCGTGCATGCCCAATTCCTCAATGGGAAGCTCGTTGATGAACTGGATGTATCCTCGCATGATCAACATGGTCTTATTTCCCTCTCTATGACCTACATCCAATTTCACCTTGAAATAACAAAAAAAATTCTTCTTGTCATTAACCAATGTGATGTATTCCCAATGATCTTTCACTTCCTTGATAATTTCGCTCCAGATCAACTATCTGGCCTCTACTAAGGACATATTACCCTTAAGTTGGGCCTTTAAGTCCTTAATTGATTTGTTTAGATCATGGGATTCTCTACGAGCAGTGTCCATCTCCTTCTGTATGGACAAGATCATCTTTTCTTTCTTGGCCAAGGTAACCTTTGCTTCCTCTAATAATCTGTGCACAGTTCGGGTTTCATATTCCGAGACCTTCAATTTCACCAGGTAATTTTTCAAGTGCTCTAAAGGATTTTGTGGGTCCTCAGGTACAGGGATTAGACATACATGACTGTCCTGAGCCTGTTGTAGCTCGACCATTATACTTTTCATCTCTATTATCTCATCAACCTTTTAGATGAGTATCTCTGAGAGATCTTCCTTCTCATTCTCAAATTGAGCCAACTCTATTGTCTGAACATGCACTGAGTCAGGAATATTCAGCTTATGACATATTTCTTGCACTTCCAAATCTATTTTTTGCAGCAAAATTTTCATGGCCGTGTCCTGGTCTGAGCCCTTACCATTTATCATTTCCTTGTATTCAACCAACTATTTGGAAAGGGCCTTAGAAATCTCACTTTCCCTCTTTAGGTTAGCCAATGTATTACCCAGTCGGTTCTGATATTTCTCCAAAGCGAGCCTTGTGATTTAATGCCTCATTGTGAAGTATTTATCCAATAGCTTTATGTAGATTTAACTTGTCAGCGAATGGAATGGAAGCTGACTCGAGTATCATTTCTAGGACCTTGTACTTGGAACCTAGAGGCAAGGGGTGAGAATTTGAGTGCTACACTACGACCACCAGTTAGTCATTTTCTACGTCGAGAGCCATAAAAAGCCTGGTATGGTGCTTATCTACATACTAAGACAACTCTTCCTTCAACCTTTCTCTAGTCAACTGATTCTTTGCTTCAAGATTCCCCCCCAATGGCTAGTCCATTCCTGATCTAGAATCCATTTTTGAAGGACCCTCCCTAGGGGTGACTATATGTGAATACTTGAAGGCACATGCGAGGAAGTAGTGTATAAATAAACTTAGAACCTCGAATTACCTTTACCTTGGTTAAAATACTCAGGGACCACCTTTTCAGGTTGCTCCATGACATGTCCTTTAGGTCCTTTAGTTCTCTACTTTTTTCTGACGTGGCCCTCCTCTTCCTCTTCCATAAAATGTAATATTACTAAATTAGCATGCAACTAATAGGAATATCAAATTTTCTTTTAAAATATAGTTAGATGAATACATGGGAAAGGAGGCTCATAAGTTGCTTAAGTAGGCATAAAATCCCTCATAATGTGAAAAGGGATTATGATAATAACTAGATCAAACATCCTCATGTGTGAATAGGGTTTAAAATGTGTGAACAAAGTCAAGTTTGACCAAGTCAAAAAGCATTATTTTATGAGGAGTGGATCATAAATAAAGATAGCTCAGTGTGAATGAAGACCAATCTAGCTAGTCAAAATGAAGACACCTTGGGTGTGAAAAGAGACAATGCATGGAGATCAAGTCAAGATTGAATAAATCAAATAGCATTGTAAAAATATGAGTGTGACTAATGGAGACAACGTAATTTTGGTGGAGGAGCCTTTGCATGGAAGCAACCTCATAATTGGGTGGGACACTTGGAGTGGAAGCTCATCGGCTAAATAATAAAATGATGGCAGCCATATGGGGCATGATTGAAGATTATATTTTGTATGTGGTTTGTTTAGACTTCTCTACATCCTTTGGTTGTTTAACTAAGTTTGTTGCCTTTACATTTGGTGCAAAGGTCTTCTCATGGAGGAATTCCCCACTCTTGCTTGAGGCCCTTGTTTAAGAAATGCAGAGAAGAGAATTTGTGCTACATTTCCTTTTCTATACGGTGTTAGACGAGGCGATCGCCTTCATGTGCAATCACCTTCGAAATTGCGTTGTTTCTTAAGATTTGCGAGTGGAGGTTTAAATCCCTATTTTAGAAGCTAGTTTCCTTGAAGGAGGTTCATTCCTCTGCCGGAATGACTTGCCAGACCCCCAGTAGGAGGAGCTACGGCCATTTCTTTGCATGATCAACCATATTTATGTAGTGCTTGACCATACGATGTGATTAATTTGTTAGTATGAATATTTTGTCGAAGTGTACGAAAAAATACCACTTTAGCTACGCATAACTTATAGCCCTAACATCAAATATGGCTACCAATATCTTCAGATCTGCAGTTAGTTGATCAAGACAAGTGCTACAAAAAACCAGATCTATGCATAAAGAGACATTAAGCAGTAAAAATAAGGTTTTGCTCCATACATCCAATAGACAAGACAAGAACAATATTTTTTTTGAAAGAATTTTTGTATTAAGGGCACCTGGGAGGAAAACAAGAAGGTGTTTCCAATTCTCCTCAATGGGATGGGTTCTTGGAAGTCCTCAGCACTTCAGATCTAGTATTTCTCTCTCTTGTTGGTGTAGAAAACCCAGACAAAGATAGAACTCAAAGGGAGCTCACACAGCAAATAATGAAGAATGTGACCAAGTGTATAGATCCAGAGTGATCTAATAGGCAAAAAAAGGTGAAGAATGATAGGAAAAACCCTCCTATTTATAACAAAATATTGGGTCATTCTAGATCTTGGTGCATGATTAAAATAACATTAATCAAATCTAGATCCACCTTTTATGGAATATTTTATTATATTTGTTGGAAGGAAAAGGTATTTGACTTGGGTCAAATCCCTTTATTTGTGAATAATAAATAAATAAATGATTTATTTATCATTTTAAGGAAGTGGTTGAAGGGTAATCAAATAAATAATGATTTATTTAATTATTTATGGGTGATTTAGTCATATTTAACAAGGAATATTATTTAAATAAGATTTAAATAATTATTCCTAGAAAATAATCAGATAAATAAAGATTTATCTAATTAATTTCTTTGTTTTGGGTTAAACATGACCAGGAAAATCAAACAAATATAGGTTTGTTTAATATTTCCTTTTGGGGTTTCCTGTTTAGACCATAAACAATCTAATAAATGTGTTTTATTAAGTTATTTCACATAGTGAAAGCAATTTTACTTAGGGTAAAATTGGTCTTATATGGTGTACTTGGGTCCATCTAATGATAGCAGGTTAGATGACCAAAAAATTGTGTAACAGATTGCCCCCCAGCGTGCGAGTGTTAGGAGAAAATCGTTTGACCGAAGTACGTTGTAAGAACTCAATCACCAGACATCAAAAGGGAAGTCAGAGAGAGAAATGTGAGGTAGACTAATGTGCTGAAGAACTAGACCCTAAGGAGATGAGACTTACAGGTGCAACAAGTCTCTTTTTTATGAGAGGGTACCTGTGCTAAAGGTGGTGGGGGAGGCATACCTATGCCCGCCGAGACAAAGTACAAAAGAATAGTGTGTCCAGTAAACAACGGACCGAACCATAAAGTACAGCTGGCATAAACAGGAGCCAGATAGAAATACAATGAGGGATCCCATATACATGTTGTGCCTGGGATAACAGCCAGGACTTATATAATAATATATGAGTACATGAGATAAAAATACAACCCAAATGCCCCCTACAAGCAGGGAAGGGCTCACAAAATCTAACTGATACATGCAAATCAAAGAGGCGCTGCAAGTGGCTAAGGCCTACATCATCAAATATATGGAGCTGCATCGAAGGCTGCAATGAAGAGGTCATCCGGGCATGTGGGGGGCTACCTACAGGGCCACCCCCTCATGAGGGCTGAGACATCTCACACACACCGCACGCCCAAGAGCCGCCGTCGCATCACCGGACCATCAAGAATACGAACCTCGATCATGCCGAAAGGCGCCGAAGTGGGGAAACAATCAAGTCAAAGGGAAATGAGAGATCCCTTTGCCTGAACCGAGGCACCGAAAAAGAGTGGAAGCTGGAACCGAGGTACACCTCTCTCTAGACCTATTCCTCTGGAATGAAGGAGCTGATGTCAATAGATGGAGGTCCGCCGTAGGTGAGGCGATGAGAGATCCTCAACTAAGGCACGAGAGAAAATAGTAGAGCGACTGACAGACTAATACCGATGATGATGATGGAATGGAGGGGACTGAGTAGCAAATGGACGACTTCCCTTGCTAGAGCATAAAGGACATGAATGACATGGCAGCGAATGACACAGTATCATGAGGGATAGGGGACAGTGGGACTGACGGTCATAATGTGCGACACAAGAGAGAGACCAAGCAATGAAGGATGGAGGACTATAGCGGGGTACAAAGGGACTCGGGATAGACTCCATGAATGTGATGATGACTCAACTTGGATGCTCTAAACAAGGGTAACTCGATGGTGCTGCCACACAGAAAAGGTCCCATGGGGGACCATGAAAACATGAGTACACGATGGTAGCTCATGACGCAAATCGACACGAACAACGACAAGTATGGAGGCAAAGTGGTGCCCCAAGTACAAGTGTTGTAAGTGAGGAAATTCGATTTTAGGGGGAGGTGAAGTGACCCATCTTGGACAAAATGTGTCCTGGTGAAGTATCAAATCACAAGAAACTAACAGACACCCATTTGAGGGCTCAGTGAGAGCTTTCCAACGGTGCAGACGGTTTGTCAAATGGAGCTACGGTGTGGTCGCAGCAGGTGAAAGAAAAAACAAGGGTTTTCTTTTAATAAGGCAGTTTTCCCTCCAAATTCACTCATTTGCTAGTGTTGCTGTGGTGAATGTAGAGAGGAGGGAAGGCCCTAAATCTTGCGGTGAGCATAGCAGACAAACCGATCGTTGGAATCGAGATCCGTCAGTTGCAGGTAAGAGGCCTAGCCTTACTCTTTCATTTTGATGGATTGAAAGTTCATATTAGGGCCCAGAATCTCAGGAACATATCCTCTTTCACCTCTACTGCCGGGTCGCACTTTTTGGGCCAAAAAATGTGACCTGGGAAGCAGGTTTTGAGCCAAAAACTGAGACCTGTCCCAGGAATGGGCAGAAAAGTGCGACCTGGAGGGTGAATGAGATTTGAGTGCTGTTTTAGGGCTGAGAGGTGAGTTTTTGTGATTGGTTACAGTGTTTCCTATCTGTATACTGACAAATATGATGTGTTTGTGTAGATATGGCAGATATACGGGTCAACTGGAGAGAGAGAGACCTGGGTACATTACGGTCAGAGATCCAGCAGATCAGGGTGTCCGTCGTGTATTGGCCAAATTTGGGGTTCTGAAGTTTTTGGAGAACCCTTTGATGAGAGCAGGGGAGCCCTTGTTGGCCCAGATTGTCAGTTATTGGGATCCAGATCATGAGGTCTTTGTAGTGCAGGGGCACAGGATCGAATTGACAGTCCAGGATCTGTATTTCCTGACTGGTCTCCCGCCACTTGGGATGGTGGGAAATACGCAGCCAGTGTTACCGCAGGGGCGGAACATCATGGAGTTTGTGGAGCGACATTGTCGACCGGGTCTCCAAGTCAAAGGGACTCAGATACCGATCGGGGACCTAGAGAGATTAGAGACCCGTGCAGTGGCCGCAATAGTGCTGCGGATCCTGGGCAACCAGGCACTCCATCACATCACTGGGGGGTAGATGATGATTATGGAGAGTGTGTTGAGTGGGACCTACTATGGGTGGGCCCAAATGATGTTGGTGTCGTTAAAACGACAGCTGTCGCTTTGCAAGCGGCAAGTGAACCACGATTGCTCGTATGGGACTTTATTGTGCTCCTTCTTTTTTGAGAAGATCCCGACCTTACGACCTCGTATACAGCTCCCAGATGGGGGCCCGAGAGAGCCCAGGATGCGCTGGTGGGGGCGACTACTGTGCAGAGGAGGAGGAGGGGTGGTCGGACGGGTGTTTCGACCTGAGTTCTTTGCCCATTGGGATCAGATGTCGTTATACATAGACGACTATCCCTATAGTGGGATGAGTTATTGTGGGTATCCGGACCTACCACTTCCGCCTGGTCGAGTATGGGGACCCGATGGTAAGTGACAAGTAACTACTCTTTTTTGGGCATGTTAAAGTTATTGAACAATAGATAGGGTACTGATTCATGTACTTTTGGTATGCAGATATAGCTCCGGTAAAACCGGCCGGATATATGGGACGACCGGCAGCATCAGGAGCTGCAGGCCCGAGTGGATCGAGAGCGGCGCATAATGAGGATGCAGCCGCCCTCCTGGAGGACATCCGCCGTAGATGTGAGAGGTTGCTGACCGGTGTTTCAGAGCGCGGGTGGCAAGACTTAGACGACTAGTACATAGAGCCATGTATTGGTCTACCCTCGGAATGGCGAGGGGTCATGCGGCGCATGGCGATGGCCGGTCAAGGGATACGTGATCTACAGGCTGCAGGAGCAGAGCCATTGGCTCGGGATCCGCCAGATAGTGATTAGGTGTGGGACAGGTGGTGCCCCCTAGTATGTATGTAGGGACAGGTGGTGCCCCCAGTTTTGAGTTTTTTGTAACATGCTATGGGCATGTCATATGTATCAGAGTAGATGGACTCTAAACACATGTTTTGCAACACATATTATGGATATGCATCTTTTTCAATGATTATGAATGTTATTGTCTTGTATAAAATGCGTGTGATAAATTCCAATCTAGAACATGGTTTGCAATGCTATCTACATAGTGATTTTGTTCTCGAGGTACATGGTTGAAAGTTATGGTTTCAAATTCACGTATCAAGAGTTTCACTCGTAAATATCGTCTAAATAGCACAGGATTATGCACACGATAGACAACATTTAGTTTCATGACAAGAAGTAGGGAATCTAAACGAACATGTAGATGGAGGATGCGATGAGATAGGGCATCGGCTAAAAGACCCCGCACTGCATCGTATTCGGCCTGATTGTTGGTGGCAGGACCAATGCAGACCCCGTTTGAGAGAACAAGGGCATGCAAGGGGGTGAAAATGGCCCAACCTGCCGAGGCTAGATTCCGGGAGTAACGACTTGCACCATCGGCGTAACCGATATAGGGTGTGGACGGGAGGTCCTGCGGAATGGTGGTACAAGACAAAAAATGGGAGGAGGAGGAACAATGACGGCAGCGTGAGTGTATAGGAGACATCGAGTGGCAACTACGGGAGGGAGTGTGATGGTTAGGATGGCTATGACTCATATACGAACTAGATGGTGGTATATGAGGGCTATAGGAGGAATGGATGGGACTCGGGCTGCGGAGGTCAACATGGATAGGGGTGGTGTTATCCCGGTTATGGGCGGGGAGGATGAGGTCATGGGTGGAGAGGGCTTCCAAGAGGACATCCTGACGGGAACAGAGGGGATGACGAGAGGAAGGGAAACCACATGACGCGGCAAAGCTACCTAGATCATCTGTATGGGAAGAAAGGCTAACATACGGATCGTCACGGGGGATGACAGAGGAACAGATAAACAATGGTCAAAGGACGTTAAGCCCAGGGTGGTTGCTGGAGGGGGAGCGAGCGAAACAACAGGGGAGGATTCAAAGGGAATGTTCTCCAAAGGTCTCACAGAGGATGATAGGTAGAGAATGTTGGTAGTAGACTCCGTCATCTGGACATCAGGGGGGGGGGAATGTCAATGGGAGCGGAGGGATCCTTAAGCTGACCTGAAGCATACTGCGCAAGTATGGGAGAGGCGGACTGATTTTGTTCAACCTCATACTCTCGAACTACCTCTAAAGAGGCGCGGTAATGTGTCAGGTGAGGACAATGGTGGGAGTAATGGCCATGAACACCGCATAAAGCACAGGGTTTGTTGGTGAGAATAGTCTTTGGGTTCTTGGTTACGGACGAGGACGAAATAGAGGGGTCAGGGACCGCAGACTCAGGGAACGCGACTTTAACCATGGTTTGAATACGGGGCAATTCAGGACAAGTATGTGTGGCGTGACCGACGACATCACACAAGGCGCAAGGCTTGGCAGGCAGAGGAGGAGCCGGGTCAGTCGGGGTGGCCTTGTCTTTGGCTGCCCCCCTGCGAGCTTTGCCTTTCTTTCCTAGAGCCGTCTCCACAGGGGCAGGGTCCTGGGGAGGTGCGGGGGGCATGGTGGCAACGGAGGAAGCGAGGGGGACTGGTTGAACTGGTGTCAAAGCAAGATAGGGTTTGGGGTGACCAGGTGGGGTAGCGACTGGAGGGTCAAGGTACCAGACGGGTATGCCCAGGGTCAGGTTAGGAAGAGAGAGGGTGGCCATGACAGGGATCGTATAGACTCCGGGAGGGGGATCCAAGAAAGGTATTTGACCAGCGGGATAATGACTAGGAGGGACGGCTCCGAGGTGGTTGAGGCCTGGGGGAACCGACCCAGGAGGATAGAGGGGTTGAGGGATACCAGCTGTAGGAGAAGGGCCAGAAGGAGGAGGTCCGGCTGGCTGAGATGAATGGCTAGGAGCGGGTTGTGGTGGGTGAGGTTGAGTCTGAGGTTGCTGACTAGTCGAAGCGGGTCGCTTAAGGGCAGCCCGAGATGATTGTATCATGCAAACATTCGATAAGCTGGGATCAGAGATAGGAGGAGGAGGTAGACCAGGGAAATTTCCAAGCAAAGAGGAGTCTTTGTAGACGCCGGGAGAGACACTAGTCAAGGAATAGACGGTTTTCTTATTGGCTACAGAAGAGATGGTCGTCTCAGGGGAGGTTTGAGACTTTGGCTCATGATACGTCAACTGGTCGATGGTGACTATCTTTCCATTGTGAGGAAAATACATCTTGCGAAAAACAGTGGAAGGGAAAGCAGACATGGCATAGGTGTAGCTTCACCCCAAGAGAATGTTGTAATCTAGAGGGGCGTCGATGACTTCGACGTCAACGCAAACAGTCTTGCCCGCAAGAGTGATAGGACAATTACGGAAGAAGCTGATAGGTTGGGAGGCGTGGCCATCCCACGCTCGAAGGGTGATCGTGGAAGGGGCCAACTCAGGAGATCCGAGTTGCTTCCAAACCGAAGTGGACATCACACAGGTGGATGCCCCCTCATCAATTATGCACCGAGAAACGTTAGCGTTCCGGATTTTGACTGGGATTTGGAAGGCTACGGAAGCAGGAAGGGGAGGATGTTCTGATTGATGGGCGTCGAAAACAATCATTTGGTCATCAGCAGGATCCACAGCGCCCATGGCAGATAGGAGAGCCTTCTTTTGGGAAGGGCACGATTGGAGGAGTTCCAATGTGGAAATGGCAGCAGGAGACTGCGCCAAATCATCTACTATGCTATACGAATGAGCAGCTCGACCAGGAGCAGCATTTCGGCGTAATGGTCCTTTAGGAATCTTGGTATGAACCTCAAATTTGGGTTGAGGGATATGCAAGGGACCATTAGATGTCGAAAGAGGCTCGGTGGAACCTGAAGAAGGGGACTCGGAGGCAGACTGAGCGGAAGGCTTGGTGTACTGGCGAGACCAAGTTTGAAGGTGAAGGTCAACGGTTGGGGATGGATCAGAGTTCATCATGAGGATCTGGTAATCGGAGGAACCAGAAGGGGAAGGTTGAGTGGCGACCTGTCCGTCAGGTGGTTGGGTAGCCACGAATCCTTGCTGGGGGAAAGGATCGGTAAACACAGCCGGTTGAGTAGTGGCCACATTAGGGGGAGCATGAGGGGAGGCATGTTGTCCTCGCAATGTGGCTTGAGACTCCCACATCTGTCGTATATGTGGTAGAAGGGGACAATCGTGAGTGTAATGACCGTAAACACCACAACACGAACAAGGCTTATTTGTGCGAATAGGCCTGTCCGACTTGGGCTGAGTGCCCTGTTGCTGGTTAGCAGTGTTAGGGTCAGTACCTTGAGGATTGGGTCCATGAGTACCAGGGGTAGATTGATTTTGATTGCCTCTCCGCCTTCTTTGAGAGGAAGGGGGATTAGTCGCGCCCTACTATGCAAATACTTGCCCTGGAGGGGCTGTAGGTGCTGTTGCTGGGGTTGAGAAGGCAAGGGAGGTGGAAGTGCATATGCTGGAGGAGCTAGAGCACCAGGCTATGGATAAGGATAATGGTTAGGTTGGGCGAAATTGAGGTAAGCAGGAGGTTGGGCAAAAGGATGAGGCATGCCGTATCCTGGATACATGCTACCTGGAGGGGGAAAAGTGCTAGAGGTGCTGGCCCCTCCCGGAGGGAGACCATAGCCCATAGGAGGTTGAGCATATGGATGAGAAAGGGCTCCAACGATATTGTCGGCGGAATGAGATGCCCCCGGGGCATTAGCGCCACTGGGCCTGGGGAGGTCAGGAAGGACGGTATAAACATAACCAGACTGAGCGTAGATCAGGTCATATTTCAAGGCTATTTGGAGGGCGGCTTCTTCGGTTTGAGGGAAATGGGAGGCGACATATTTTCCAATGGGAGGTAAGAGAGTGTGAAGGAACCAGTCCATATAAACCTGATCTTCGAAGGTGGGAGCTCGACATAAGCTTCGTCTTCTCCGCCATTCCTGGACATGAGTGGAAAGGCGGGTTGAAGAGGTTTGCTTGAAATAAGTCAAAAGCTCTGTACCAGTATCGTATCGGAGAGGGAGCTGGAAATAAGATAAAAAGGCTTGGGCAATGGTCGCAAAGGTGGTATGGGAAGAGGTGGCCTGGTCAACATACCATTTAGAAGCTTCGCCCGTAAGCGTGCGTTGGAACAACCGAAGACGGATGGAATCATCGGTAATGGAATTGGAGGAACACCACATGTGGAAAGATCGGACGTGGTTGGTTGGATCTTCTCCAGCAAGGCCTTCAAACTTAGGAATGTCGGAGGGGAGCTTGGTTGGCATAGCAGGCCAACCAACATCGTGGCGGATAGGGTCATTGATCAACTGATTGAGATCGGGGAGGCTAAGGCTTGCCATGTAAGGGAGCAAGGGTGCAGCCGAGGTAGTTCCTCTGGCGGTTCCGCTAGTAGTAGTCTCGACATTAGGGGCGGGATTCCCACTAGTGTTAGGCCCTGGACCAGACATGGTGAAGGTGACAGGGGGAGAACCAGAAGTAAAAGGAGAACCCAATGAATCAGAAGAGGAGTCGGAGTGCGGACTCGGAGGAGGACTAACTCGACGATGGCGGGACGAAGTAGGTCGACTGACCGAAAACTGAGGGTGAAGGCCAAGAAGTCTCCGGGAGGTGCACCTTAGGGGTGCAATGATGAAAACACAAACATGGTACAAGGGGAAGAAGAACGACCAACAAGGGCAGGGAGGTGCAGAATCAAGTGATTACAATGTCGAAACAAGGGCAGAAAAGGTGCAGTGTCAATTGATTTTACAATGTTTAAAAATTCTTTGCCTGGCGGTGTGAACCAGGCTCTTCTTCACTTAGGGTGAGTGTGTGGCGTGCGTTAATTTTAATTTTTAAACCTTGAAATTTTGAGAGAAAAATAAAAAGTGTGCTACGTAACTGAAAATAAATCTGCAGAGAACAATATATAATGCTGAAATAACAGAAAATTAACAGCTAACAATGCATCGATCTAACCCAAAAAGGCGGGTCTCTCAAAACTAGTCTATTAGAGGGAAAAAATTTAGTCAAAACACACTAGAAAGAGGCCAATAGATCTAGGGTCGAAAGGGACAGGGATCTTGTTAGCCATCAGTATTTCTTACATGTTAGTGATGACTATATCTACAGCTGAGTTTTCTAGAAACTGATTTCCTCATGTCAATATGTCATCCAGAAAACCCTCCTAAAACTTTTTTCGCCTTCCTACCTTTTCAGTTCGCCCATGTCGAAATCAAAACCTCATTATCACAATCCTATCTAGCTTCAGCCTTATTGGTCTGACCATCAGCTTTAAAAAGCAAATCCACATCTGTTTCAAAAGTCTCCCCTATGTTAGGAAGTGGCGCTTTAAGACATTTCACCCTTGGCAATCATAAAAAAGCCAAAAAGCCTTCATCTGCAACAGACCTACCATGACTGACCTCTTACTTTACAATTGAAATTGACAAACAACCCTAAGTCGCGCCACTCACATCCCCTAGATCTCAGCACTGCATAAACCCCAATCTCAAGCTGACTATTAGGTTTTTCACAGTGTTCTATGGTTTCTACAAAGGCAGGAAATATAACTTCATCTCAGGAGGAAATGTTTGAATTTACAGTTAGAGGAACAGATGCTTCTAAATGTAACTTGAGCCCGAGACATGCCTGCAAAACAGAAAGCTACTCATCCAGACTTTACAGTTCTTTCCATCATGAAAATCACAGAAAGACACCACTGTCACAGCAAACTGGCAAATGGTCATGGCCCAGAACCTCCTTCATTTACAAGCAGAGGGTTAGGGCGCCTCCTTCATCCACAAGAAGAGGGCGCTGGCCAGTATTGACTTTGAAGATTGCAAAAGCTCAGGTTTGCCTTGAACTGAAACAAATGAAACAGGGACTCCAGGTTTCATGAATGTGACTGATGATCATAACAGGAATATAGTTGAAATATGCTAGCTCAAAGGAAAGGAGAATCTGGTTTGATAAAGAAGGTCATCTAAAGCTGTCAAATCATGTGAAGTGCTGAACTTTAGAAGGGCCTGTCACCAGTAAACGTCCCAATCATAAGAAGCCTGTTTTGTCCACAAGATCAAATGGAATAAATGCTGACAACAACTGCCATTACCCAGGCAAAAATAAAGTTCTTGGTTTCTCAAAATGCACTAACCTCCATAAGTCACAAAGATGATTTGACAAGTAATCTGTCATAAGATGACCAAGCCAAATGATAAATATCTTAGTCACCCCTAGAACAGTGCAGAGAGACAATATCACTTTGGCTAGGGTTTCTGCTGAAACACAGTGATGATGGCAAGAAGAGGTGCTAATATTGATGTTTTTCAAGAGGTTCACTTACCATCACATCCAGAGAAAAGTTGTGTCAAACAGATTTGCCAAAAAACCTTCAGATACCTTACCTGATGAAGAGCCTCCTCCATGTATGAGTAGATGGCCGAAGCCAGGGTAGGTTGTTGGAAACTGATTGATCTAAAAAGTGCAGAGAAAGGACACAAAGAAATTGAATAAAAGTCATTGCACAGGTAAATGATAGTGCTTATGATACAAAAGTGTTGATTTTCCTATTCAAAATAAGAATGTCTGTCAAACTGTACCTATAGTAGAAAGGAGACAATATTGAACATATGCATGCATTGATACCACAAGGAGCAGTTTCTCTAAAAGAAATAGGTTAAACAGTACTCCACTATCCCTTGCCCAGAAGTCTGAAGGAGCTCTTCTTGAGTAAACAGAGAAGTATAGTGTGAAAACATGCCACCAAAAGAGTGCACTTACAGTCCAGAGAGAAGCTTGTGAATCACCTGGAAGCAGCAATTATCAAACCCATTGGAAGAACACAGGCCATCTCATGTTGAATAACACAACAATCGCCAAGGTTGGTCAAAGTGCTCTTTGACACATTCTGATTAATTTTCTTCAGATTATCACTATGAAAGTAAAACAGTGGCCAAAGTTGAGCTATAGAATGCATGATGGATGGGTATACAATGCTATAAGTGGACAAAGGAGTAGTTTGATAAATTGTCAGTTTTTAAGTTTAGGGCAAATGCATCTCTCTCACCATTCAAGAGACAGATATATCATGAGTAATGTACCTTCAGGCAGGGATTATTTTAAAAAAAGGGGGGGCGCCTTTTTGAAATTGAGAAATCATAACCAAATCCAAGTTATATCAGTAAACTTGGCACCTGTTGTATTTAAAGATTGGAGAAGCTGTCAAAAGGCCAAAGACTGCAAAGACAGATTTACAAAACCAGCCCTGTCCTTCAAAGAAAAAGCGATGTTCAGGTATTTCATTGGCAGTTTTATAACGCAGTGGCAGAGGTGATGAAGAATTTGTTGAGTTGTTTAGGTTTAAAGGTCGGGGTTAGAATCAATGTTCGGGTGTATATATTCAAATGACAAGCCCAAAGTTTAAACACAAAACAAAGTTAAAAATCAATGTTACTTCCAAAATTTTAAATGACCGTTGGAGATTTGTTGTGACATAACATCAAAGAGTAAGTGTGAGTGTAAAGATTTCATTTTCAAAAATTGAAGACGAGCCCGCGCCTCCATAGCCTCAAACAAGGAAGATCTGGCCGAAAGTTCAGGAGTTTGGCATCATTTGAAGCCGAGCGACGCGCCTGGGTTTTTGCGCGACGCGCTTGGCGCGAATTTTACACAGTCTCCTTTGTTGGTGCGACGCGCCTGTACATTGGCGCGACGCGCCTGTACAGGCCGCCCGACCACCCGACAGGCCGACCCGACAGACTGTCTTTGCGCGACGTGTTTTCTTCAAAGGGTGCCGCGCAAGTGTCAAAGGTTCCCAGCGTTACTTCAGCTATCAAAGCGGGTGTTCATCAAAATTCAAGAGATCCTTGTTTTTGAGATTAAAGGCAGTCGTTTTCAAAACAATCAAAGAGCAGAGGTTGTCTTGTAAAGATTTGTGTTTTGATTAGAGGAAAACTTTGTTATGAAAAGACAGGGTTTTAGTCTTAGAAGAGAAAATTTTTCACACAATCCTCCAGACATTGCCACATTGTCAAAGAAGTGAAATGCAATCAATGGAAGGAATTGTGACATATTTTATTTGAAAAGGAAAGCTCACACAGTTTCAACCTAAAGGCTTGTGGTCTTCTAAAAAAAAACTCTGTCATTATCACCCCAAACCTGTGTATTGACATTCTTAGCATATGTGTGGTGATTTGCTTGATATGAAAACAGTGCAAAGAGGGCACACCTGTACAGGACAGAATTGTTAAATGTTTGAAAGCCTCCTTGAACAAGGAGTTTTTGTGTATGGGATGACATCAAAGATTCTAAGAACAGAGTGATTATTGGCATTTTCTCACAGCACACTTTAGCAGACTGCCTCCCTTTCACTATATTGTCCCTACTGTAAATTTGTTGAACAGAGTTTTTCCAAAGGTGCAGAGCCACTTTCTAAAGGGAAGAGTTGTTGGTGATTGCATTTTGAGACAGAGGTACAGGTGTAGTATTGACCTTTGAAATTCACAAGTAAAGAGGTGGTTTTCCTAAAGCACTGTGCATTGATTTTACACCTAACCTAGGTCTGCTTTTTCCTTGCACTATATTGTATCATTTTGAAGATTTGTTGACAGAGAATTTCCAAAGGTGAACAGCACATTGAAGGGCATAGGTTGTTGATGGTTGAATTTTAACATTGAAGGCAGAGGTACAAAAGTGGTGTTTGACTTCTTAAACTTCACAAGTGAAAGGGGCCATTTTCTAAAGGGCAGAGTTGTTGGTGATTGAATTTAATATTGGAGACAGAGGTATAGATGTGTTGGTGGATCTCTTAAACTCACAAGCAAAGAGTGTGTTTCCTAAACCACTGTGCATTGTTTTTACACCCAACCTAGGTCTTTTTTTTCTTTTCACTACATTGTATCATTTTGAAGAGCTGTTGATTGTGATATTTTTTAAGAGGAAGACCATTTCTAAAGAGCAGGGTTTTAATATTGAAGATTGGTCTTAGAGATGCAAATGCAAGGGTTGGTTGACCTCTAACAAACTCACCAGGAGGAATGATTGCTTAACACTACATACAGGAAATTTATACAACATATTGTCTCATCTTTATTGAAGGTGTCCTATTGAGAATTTTACATGGCTGAAGTGCATCCAGAGTTGAAGGACTGTTTTTAAGGAGTGCAGAGGTGTTTTTATTCAAACAAAAAACATTGTTGCAATCTATCCTAAACCAAATTTTCTATCTATCCAAACAGTATAGTGACCAGTTTCAATCCAGCAGAGCATTTTTCATACAGTGAAGGTAGTTTGCCTCTTCCAAAGCTTGTTCAAGTCAGAATGCCTCCAAAGCAAGATCACAGGAGCGGTCCACATAAGAGATATGAGCCTATCTCCATAGAAGTAGGCAATGCTCACCATCAAGAAAGCCACTTCAGCATAGCCGTCTTGATTTCCCCGCTGTGAGAATAGAAAGAAGTCAAGAGGTTTTTGACTACCTACACATTTGTGCGCTTGATCTAAGGACAAGACCTGCCGTGGAGTGGTCTGATTTGTAAAATCCCCTGGCAGACAATCACGCCAAGACCGTGACGGCAGCGGTGGTTTAACAATCTTGATTTAGAGGATTATAAACCTTTCATCAAGCCTGAACATAGGGAAAACATCACTGCTATTTTCCCTTTTTCCTATCTTCATGACAGTTATGCTCCACTGATGAAAGCCATAATGAGATATTTCACTTGTGAAGGGAGGTTTAATCAAATTTATGCCTACCATGTCCGCTTTTTGATGCATTTTACCAGAAGTAGGCAACTAAACCTTCCGTACTTTTTGTCCAAAAGCATAGAGAAAATGGCAGCTACTGTCAAAAAGAAGGCTCCACCTCAGCAAATCCCTTCTCTCTTTCATCATTCCTTGATCAAGATTATCTTCTTACACCAGCTAGAGAAGAAAGGGGTTTCATGGGATTCATTCATTGAAGAACTAGATTACAGATCGTCCTTCCCTGCCAAGGGTTCTATCACTACCCATCGCCTGCAGCGTCTGCCTTGGCCACTTGGCACTCTGCAACCAAAGGTACTACCGGGTGTACCAAGCCTGCGAAGTAGGTAGGCGGCGGAACCGTCGTGACAAAGGAGAAAGGAATGTCAAAACACTTAGAGGTTGATGAACAAAGGTACCGTTGGATGTTGAGGGACAAATAAGTCACCGTAAAGAGAGATAGAGGGCATGAACACTCTCACATACATAGTGGCGCATGCATAGTTCAAGGCACAGTGATATCGAGGGACAAAGAAAGATATAGAAAGTGAAGGACAAGAAAGATATAGAAAGTGAAGGACAAAGAAATGGTATTGAAGATGGAAACACAAGAAGTTGAAGCCGCTCAGGCTAACAAAGAACTGCAACCGTTCTCAGTGGAGGAAATTGCCCAAAAAGACACTTTCTAGTTTGCCAAGGAGGAAAAGCGCCAGATTGGCTTTCAAAGGCAAAAGTAAAATTGGAGAAAGTGCAAAGCATGCAGGTGAATTAGCTATTATCCCTATCCAAAGTGATGATAGTGACAATGAGGCCCGCCTCCTTGAAAACCTCCTCATTCACAAAGAAGGGCAAATTGAGGTGTTACAAGAAGACCTTCAAAGGGCGAGGAATTTCAACCACTTCTTGGAGGTTGAAAACAAACAAATGAAGTATCATGCAGCCATTCATGAGGCAAGGGCGATCAAGTATAAAAAAGAGGTAGAAAAGGCGCAAGTAAGAATTCAAGAGCTCATTAGCGAGTTTGATGATGAAGAGGAGGAAGACCAGCCTAGGCGGAAGAGGCCTAGGACCATCGGGCTTAGAAGAGCCTTGGAGAAACAGAGAGCAGAAGAACAAGCTCATTTCGAAGCCTTTCCTCTCACTGCCCTCCTTGAGCAAGAAATTGAAGAAAACAAAGAAGCATGGCTTGAGAGAGCTAACCAGCATTTGGAGACAAATCTTGAGAGGGCGAATAGGGATCTTGAGCTACAGAGAAAGAGGACTCTTCATTTTCAAAAGCTAAATCAGTTTTCCAGGCGAAAATTAAAGGTAGCACAAGAGAAATTGAAGAAGTTGAAGGAGAGGCGCCTAGCACGGAAGGAAGGGAAAAGCATATCCGCCCTCGATATTTTGGCTTCAGCTTCGGAGCATGTTTCTATGGACCCTTGAGGGTCATGCATGCCAATTTTGGGCCTGTTTCGGAAACTTTTTGTTTTTTGGCATTTTTTGGGTTTTTGGCCAAAAACTCATAAATTCGCCATGTCAGTTTGATGAGTTGTCAAGGGAGGAGGAGGATACCGATGGATGCCATAATTCCATGAGCAGGTCTCCAGCGATTTTCAGGGCATTTGAAGATCATTCGCCCCCTCAAATTGGCGAAAAACAACCTCATTTTGCACATTCTGCCCGCCATATCAGCAGTCTGCTATTTTCTGGGTTTTTTCACACAGGTACAGTTTTGGATGACTTCCGGACCTCGGATTGAGTTGGTTCCAGTTGCGCCGGAAAATAGACACAGAAAGCTTTCCAGCAAGCCCTCATGAGCCTCATTTCGACATTGGGAAGGCTGCCATTTGCATCCAGCAAGTCAGGGGACCTTTTTCAGGCATAAATATGAAGTATTTTTGTAATTTTTGAACTCCAAAAATCTGCTTTTCCCAAATGTGCGTTAAGCTATTTTTATCATCGGGAAATCATGTAAAGTCAATATAATTTCCGTTTTTAGCAGTTTTTTAGATATTTTATGGGATATTTTGTGCCTTGGGCTTTGCAAAGCCTCAAGGACAAATTTAGATATTTTGACTTGACCAATGGGATAGCTAGTTGCTCCATGAGGTTTTCCTCCCTCAAGCCTATTTATTCCATGGGTTTCATTGTAAATCAGAGGCTGAAATTGAGAGAAGAATTAATACATTGGTCATATGAGCTTTGAAGAATACACTTGAGTTATGATTTTTGGACTGCCTCTTGGATGCTTTTGAGGAATGATGAAGGATTGTTGATGGATTCCTTGACATGGTAGAATGGTATAGTGTCTCTTGATATGTTTTGTCTTCTAGTTTTCATTCATAATACATATTTTCTTGCTGCTATAGATCAGTAAATATTGATTTTGAGATATGCCCATGGAGGCACCTCAAAATCCCTGAATCTTCATAGCTTGATGTTTTCTTCTCCCTTAGTTATGCTAAAGAATTCTTAGCTGCTCTTTAGTAACCTGAGGTATTGTTGCTAAGTTTTATTTATAAGTTCTATGTATGTTGAGTAGGATGTATGGTTTGCCCTACCTACCTATCAGCTGCCCATAGTTCAGTTCATAAAACTTTCTCTTTGACTGATTTGTTGATCATTTTGTTGAACCAAGGAGGCCTAGTCCCGATCTAGCCCTTTGCCTAAAACTATGAAAACTTGTTTGTCCAAGTTCCCAATGACTTAGAGACTATGTTTAGGCATTCCGGCGTAGTTTATGAGTTGTTAGTTTGTCTCATGTGTTTTCCCCAAAGTCTGATAGCCATTTCCCGAAGTTAGAGGGTCTTATACCTCTATGTATGGCTGGAATGTTTGATTTCTATGTATTAATTAGCTTACAGTTATACTAAGCATGATTAATGGCTTTCTATTACATGTTTATGTCTACTATTAACTAGTTACACTTGAAATCCCTTGTCTTTCACCAACTTGTTGTCCATTTAACCCATTTTGCCCAAAGATCCCTTCTACCGTGAATCAAATCGGCCCTACAGCAGCTTTACATCATCACTTCATAACTTCCTTGACCTGTTTGACCCCATAGCCCAATTTATCTACACCTTGTTATCCAGTTTATGTATTTGATCAGTTTCATCCCTCAGAAACTTAAAAACTAAAAAACCAAAAACACACTTCATAACTAGCCTAATATCAGAACATCGCAAGTAAACACACCGACATCTTTTACACATATAGAGAGAGCCCTCTCTTAGTCCAGGAAGGCTAGGTCCTTGGGCTCCAAAGCTTGGTTTGATGTTACATCGTCATTTGGCTAGCCAATCGGCCAAATCACGGGACCCTAACAGATCTAAAGGAGAAACCTGCTGTAAAGAGGTGCAGAACACAGCCAAGAGGTAGAGGCAAGGTGGTTGGAAAAAGGGAGGAAATCAGCAAAAAGAAGAAGGGAAAAGGAGGAGGCCCTAAAGGTAGATCCAAAAAAAACTTCAAGAGCTGATTTGAAAGGGAGAAGAGCTGATTAAAAGCGATCTGAAAAGGAGGTATCAGATCTGAAAAAATGGGGGGCTGAAACTCTGAAAAAACAGACTCCTGAAACAGTTAAAACTCTTCCACAAAAAGTGGAGGGTACTAAAGCCCTAGGGGGCTAGGTTCCAATTTATATGAGTAAAACAGATTAGAAACAGGTCTAAA